>CAUYSK010069334.1:0-32941 GCA_963575035.1 Avahi laniger
TGTAGTCCCAGCTACTTGGGAGGCTGAGACAGTAGGATTGCCTGAGCCCAGGAGTTTGAGGTTGCTGTGAGCTAGGCTGATGTCACGGCACTCGCCCCAGGCAAGAGAGTGAGACTCTGTCTCAAAAAAAAAAAAAAAAAGAGTTGATTGTGGATTTGCAAGTTTCATATATGGTCTTTATGAAATTCTATAGCTACTGATATAGCTCAGTATTTATTCATAAGAAACCAATGTACCCATTATAACCAGTTTTCAAAATAGTTCCATTTTAAATAGCTACTTTTTGATAATTTTCTTCCAGAATTACTAGTCTAACTGAATATATTCTATTTAATATGTTTTCCAAAATGACTGCTTAGAGTCCTTTTGGCTCTAGAAATTGTAGAGACAGAAAGCCGTCAATCTGCCATTTTCAATTATTTTATTTTCCATAAGATATAACAAGTTACTGCTTTAAGACTTTGGCAAAAAATACAAAAACAAAGTTTTTACTTCTTCAGAATTCAACCAACACTTCACCATATGAAATCAGTAAATCTTAAACACATAAGTATGTATAAAATAGTGACTTGATAGAATACTTTATCGTTTCTGAAGTGTTTTCTATATTTTAAATGAATAGATTTAAAAAATAGCAAAAATTTATATAAGATATTAAGACCAAATGGTTAAATTTGACTAACTTACACAAGTTTTTAAAAACATTACAGTTTACACTTGGTGTAAATATATCAATATTTAGTATATATCAATATCAATATTTAGTAAATTTATATGCATGCTTGTATGAGATTCTAATAAACTGATTTATTTTAAAATAAAACATAAAAGTTTAAGTAATAGTAACCTAATGAACTCTGTGCTTAATTTATATTTTGTCTCTGAAATTCAGCCTCATAATGTTTTGTCTTGACAATAATAATTAGTATTATTTTTTAATTATTTACAACCTTTTAAAATGTATTCAAATACAAATTAGTAAATTAATGAATCAATGTTAATGTTATGACTTTTTTCCTTACAAATAAAAACAGTACTGACCGCATGCTCATGTATCAGTAGATTTACAGTTAGACAAAAGGAAAAGAGCAGTTTATCCTTTTCAAACAGTGACCGACAGACATTAACATAGAGTGAATAAGTAAAGTGGTCCTTGAGAATTTGAAGCCTAAGGGTCAACAGAGAAAAAAGTAAATAAATCAAAATGTATTATACTTTAAAGAAAATGCTCTTAAGAAAACCCATTACAAACCATTTAGATGTATGTTCTCCTAATAAACTTTCTTTTCTGGTCAATTAGCCTCAAAACAATCAAGAATCCTCATTAACTGGGTGCACTAATTTGAGAGCTACACAGTGTAGAAACACTTCAGTAGAATTGCATTTTACTGCTGAATGATTTTTTTAAAAACTTAATCTTCCTTTTGGAAAAAAGTGCATGGTATATTAGTTTATTAGATTAAAAGGCCTGTAGACTATTTTAACTAAAAAGCATTTCTGGGGGTAAAATTTTACCTCTTTATAAATACTTCCAAATGTTTTATATAATGTATTAAATGAACAAACTAAAATTAATAGCTTCTTTATTAAATTAACATTGTTTAGTATTGTGCTATTCTGCTCATAAATCCATAAAAGCTGGAGAAATCACAAAATTTGATAAACGGCATTTTTATTTGCTATAGAGACAAAACATGGAAATAGTAATAATCACAATATTTCCAAGTAACAACTTTCTGGTAAGAGCTAACATGTGATCTGTGTCCATAATAATTCTTAACAACAATATAACACTTTAAGCATTTTCACTTAATTATTACATAAGGAAATAAGTTATCATTGAAATAAAATTTTTAAAAATATTTTTATTAGATAGGTTTAATATTTATAATAGAAATAAGCAGTTGGCTGAAAACATTTGTAGAGAACTAATGAATGACATGGATTAATGACCCAAACTTTCTAAACAAATCAATTTATCTGAAGGAAAAAATCATTGTTTGATTATGATTAAGCAAACTTATATTGGTGTTTTTTAATGTGTCTAGAAAAAAAAAATCTACCTGTTTGATCTGATTTTGGCAATTTCCAGAATGATTTCCTATCCTAGGCTGTCAATTATCCTGGTTCTATTTTTTTTTCATTTTTCTTTACCTGCTTATTTTCTTAATTATTTTATCCCCCACTAGCATTCCCATGAGGATAATTACAACAAATTTATTTACTTGAGAACTCTGAAAAAGGTTTTGGTAGAGAATGCCTTGACAATGGTTGCTGAAATATAGTTGAATTTTTAGAAGATTTAAAATAAACATACTATTCTGCCATCATTGTTATGTTAAAAGATGGTCTTCCTTTCATGCATTTAATTAGTCTCACCTGTAGCAGTATAGTACAATTACTACAGGGTGACTCAGATTTGGTTTTTATAGAATGAAATAAAATGTTCTGTAATTCAAGGCAAATTTCCTCTGGTAGATCGAAAGATTGAAGGGAAAATTATGAGTCAATCATATCAGAAGTTCAAGTTCAATCTCATTAGTGAAAATACAGATTAAAATATGATATTTTAATAATGTATTAAAGTGAAAAAAAAGATAAAAATTATCATTCTCAATGGTGATGAGTGATATAGTGATATAAGATTATTTATGTTCCTCCTATGGAGTTATGCATTTGAAAGGAATTTATATCAGGAGTCTGAAAAAAGTGAACACCTTTGTCCTAATTTGGGATTCTAGTCTAAGAAAATAATCAATGATGTGGACATTTATATTTACTGTAGCATTATTTATAATATAAAAGCTAAAGACTGTTTATAAATCTTATAAAAAAATGATAGTATATTCATAAAATGGTATATTGTACAGCTACTAAAAATTATGTAGGATTTAATAATTAAAGAGAATTTAATAATATGGGGAAATGATCTTAATAGACAGATTTCAATTTGGTCCCTATA
Organism: Avahi laniger; assembly: GCA_963575035.1. Taxonomy (NCBI): domain Eukaryota; kingdom Metazoa; phylum Chordata; class Mammalia; order Primates; family Indriidae; genus Avahi; species Avahi laniger. The sequence continues at coordinate 2,963 of CAUYSK010069334.1, forward strand.
ACAAAACTATATCCTAGTTAGATGTTTCTATATTTTTTGCTATAATTATTAATTTATTCTGCTATATAAATTCTAAAACATTAACGATTTTATAAATAACAGATGATCCAAGTTATGGCAATTTCACAGCATATACCATAGTAGTCATAAGTAATATATTTTTGGTGTCATACTTAAATAATAATTATTATGGATAATAACCATCAAAAGACAAATATAAAATACATTTATAGTCCTAAGTAAAGGAAATGAGAGAAAATTCTAGACAAATATTAAGATTCTAAAACAATTCAGTAGGATAGTGTTAATAATCACATGCTTTCTGTGATTTTGGTATAGCTATAGCCCAATAACTGGCTAAAGCCCACCGGTTATTTGATGTTTATCAATGGTTGGCAGATAAACAAATCATTTCTATGAAAACTCGAGTAATCTTTCTTTAATTTCTGATTTTGGAGCTATCTTCTTAATTGAAAACTCTTACTTTAAAAAAAGGATTAAACGGGCTTCTTTCTTGGTATAGTTGCTTTGGGATACTATTTGGCAGCATCTACTAAAAGGGAACACATGCTTGCCCTGTGATCATCAATTCCATTCCTGGATATATGCCTACCAGAGATGTGTACATATCTGCACCAAAAGCCATGCACAGAAATGAGGTGGCAAAAATTCATAATAACCCCAAGCAGGAAGTTACCTAAATGTTCCTAATGGTAGAATGGATAAAAACTTCGTGGTATAGTGTTAGGGCAAATAAAAATAAGAGGCTTTATTCTCCATGTTGAAAATAAGGAGAGAGATTTCCCTTCACTCCTTTAGAGCATTTAATTTAGAAAATCTAAAATTATAAGTACTTTCTCCTCTCTTTGAAATGTATATGAACCCTTTAGAAAACTAGTCAGGGTTTTTGTCAGTTCTAAGTCCCAGTAATATCTTTCTCAAAGACCTGGGAGCCCTTTCTTTGAAATGTAAACATCAAGGGAGCTAGCACACCTATCTCTGGGTTTCTGCGGAAGGGTAGGAGCCTAGCTTCAGAGGGCTCCTCACTCCAATTTGCAGAACTACCTCCTGTCGTACAGACATGAAAAGTTTGGTTTTCCTCCGGATAAAGCCAATTTGCTAACACAGATGGTCACCTCAATTGCCAGGTAAAGTTAAGATAAACGAAGTGTGATGTAATGGGTTGTATCTGCTTGGATAATTAAGAGGGTGAGATTCTGTCTTTGCAATCTCTTACTGGATTGTCTATAATGTGCATCACATTCTGGTTTAATGCCGATTCAATAATAAAACTGTGGGGTTTTTTTCTCTGCTGCCTTTGTGGAGAGAATCTCGGGTTGGGAGAAGATTCAGTTTTTAATTATACTTCCCCAACAATAGTCACACAATGGAAAACTAACAAGGAAAGTAAACAAAACAGTGCACTACACAAAACAATATGCATGAATTTCACAAACATAATGTTAAGTGCAAGATGCCAGACAGAAGAGCACACACTGTGTGATTCCAATTATAAAACGCTCTAAAACTGGCAAAACCAATCTATGATGTTGGAAGTCCCGACAGTGGTTACCTTGGGGGAGGGGGTTAGTGACTAGAATGGGACACCAGGGAGATTTCTGGGCCGTTGATAATGTTCTGTGTCTTGAGCTAGGTGCTAGTTACACAGGTTTGCCCACTTATGAAACTTCTTTAGGCAAATACTTCTGGTTTCTGCACATTTCTGTCTGTATATTAATAATTTCAATAAAGGTTTTAAAATCTATTTTCTCTATTTACTCTTTGGTTCCAGAACTATACTTTTAAGATTATTGTAGTCATACATATGATTTTCATTGTTTTTAAATTAAAAGACTTTAACTAAAAAAAAAAAGTCAGATTTTGTTTTCTATTAACATCTGGGTAAAAGGAATGTGATTTTCTTTAAATCTTAAAGGACTATAGCACGGTAATAAAGAAACAGATTTCACATCTTGGATAAGTTCTTATTTGATATAATAAGAGAAAATAAAGGACCAATAATTATTTTTAAAGCACAGAATTGTTCTGATTTTTAAATCTTATATGAAAAATACGTCTTTAAATGGCAGATTTTCTTCTCTAGACTCTAGCAAATATCTTGATTTTAAACTAGTTAAGAGAATAACACTGCAGTGGCTATTGTTTTAAGCAAGGTAAACTTTAAGACCTGCAGCGAAAAACAGAGCATCATTTACTGTGTGGCTATAATGTGATTAGCACATAGTAAGTGCTACGTATATTTCCTTTAAAAAATCCTTACTTCACTGGAACTCAGAATCTAGGGAGAAAACCACACAGGTGTGCTTCATTAACTAATTTGTAATGCAAACAGCTGGGAACTTTTCTAAGCAAGATCACTTAAAATTTTGTTTTCTTTATTTCAGTAATCCTTGTTAAACTTGAAAATTTCAGAACTAGAAGATATAGAGAAATAACCTAAACATTTTCAAATATCATAACACAAAAACGAACTTTAAACTCTATCATCATGAATTTCTTCCCGAGAAATAAGCTACTTCATCTCCCTCTTTTCCCTTTCTCATTGGTAGACATCTGAAAATTTTTTGCCAAGCCAAAAGCATTGGCCTTACACCTTTATTATTAATAGTCTCATATTCAAGCTTGCAAAATATTAAATCTTACGAAAAATTGCTCAGTCTAAGAATATTCAAAATTTTAGACCTCTACTATGATGAATGAAAGGAATTCAATTCAGATTTGAGTGGGATTAACATTTTGGATTTCTAAAAAATAATTCTTACCAGTGAGTGATATATATTAAATTCAGTTTCATTTGTGAGTATGAACAGTAAAGAAATGGAAGTATCTAGGTTCATATTGATCAAGAAGATTATAAAGGACAAAGGTTGCAATCAATTACTTTCTTTGTTCAAGAAGTGATTTCACATCACATTCTATAAAAAAAACATGTTTTAATACCAAACTAAAAATCATTGTCTGATAAAATATCAAATGAAATTTTATTCTCTTATAGATTTACTTCAAGTTAGGTTTTAATTCCATTACTTATTATAATAGTCAACAGGCAAAATGCCTTATAGTAGGTATTTTACATAAATAGGAATAGCAAAAGAAACTCTATTGCCACAAATAATGACAAGGTTTGGGATTTTTTTACCCTGCTACTTGACAAATTTTATATATGTGTGTATCAAAGTGTGAATTTGCAACTTTTAGAATGTAAGCTTATAGAGAGTAGGAGTTGTATCTTTTGGTGGTATTAACTATTGTTTCCATACCTCCACTCATTAATACATTTTGCAAATGAGAAACAAAGGTAAATGTTTCCTCTTTTAGAATTACATTATATTCCTATATCTCAGTGAACAGTTTCTTGGCAGACTGAATTTGGGCCCATCTGTTCAATTTCTAACCCTCAAATTTATTTCTGGTACAATGATTAATCAAGTTCATTTTAGTTAAGTGGCTGCAATGCTCGCACCATTCTGAGACAACAATGGAAGCCATAAATGACTCTCTAATTTTCATGCATTTAATAGTATTAATTAGTATTTCCTTTACATACCTTTTTGCTAAATTTTCTGATTTCTCTGAATTTTCAATAGACAGGACGAAAAGGTTAATAAACCAGGTCAGTGAATATTGGTACATGGGCTCAATGTTGGCCAAATCAGCAATAGAAAAAAACAGGATGGAGGAATGGATGGCAATGGGGCGATAGCCCATGCGTGTGGAGTCGATCTTTTTCTCCGTCTCTTCGGCTACTTCCTGCTTTTGAGAAATCTCATTAGCCAAAGCCTTGGAGGAAGATAATATCTTAATAGCAGTTTCATCTTCTAATATATTGCCTTCTGAAGATGAAAGCACTTCTAAAATCTTGTCTTCTATTTCTTTTAACTGCCTGGAATAAAACACAATTTTCTCAGAAGAAAAAGAAATCATTTAAAATCACTTCACGTATACGTTCTTTTATAAGAAACAAAGAGCTTGTAACCTAAAGAAATGCATCACTTTGTGACAAATATCCGTAACGATGATGTTGTATAATTAATTTCTTATCTTGCAAAATGTCACAAAGACGGGCCTTTCTGCTCTAGTTCCCTTTTTAATGATCATTTATGTGGTAACTGGGGAGAAATACAGCCAGCCAATCTACTCTGCCATCAAGTGTCTCAGCTCAGAGTGAACAGAAAGGATCACTCCATTGATTTTCTGAAATTTTACATGACTTACGCAGCTTTACTCCTTCTACCTATGACATAGATGTTATGAGCAGAAAGTGGGAAGCAATATATTCATTCCTGTATACCATGCTCCGGTAAAAACAGGTTACCTCAGTTACACAATGAATACTAAAACTTTTGTGCTGAAACTTCATTGAATAAGTTGAAAATACACTGCCTGGACCTGTGGCCGGCCTTCTGGTTCTCCCAGTGCCTAAGAACTTGCATTTAAAAATGTACTCAGCAATGCAGTTTTCTAAATTAACACAGAGGCACTGTAATTCCTTACATTTTCTTCTTAAAGTTTCCCATTTGGTGTACCTATTAAATTTAACAAAAAAGAACTTTAAAATGTACTTTAATTCATTCTAGTGATCGTGAAACAAACAAGAATAATTCTGTGTTTTATGACATTTAAAACCTTTTGTTTTCAGCTCCTTGTAATATCAAGGCTTGCTTTTCTTCTTCCAGGTCCGGCCTTTCTCGTGCCACCACAATTCCCAGAAGCTGATCCTGCATTCCCTCGGAAGTGATCATGAAGTTTAATAACGTCACCTATAAATGGAATGATAGACAAATACTGCATCATTATTTCTACTGGAAAAGTCTCTGCTCACATACATTAAGTTCCGACCTTAAAATAGACTCTATTTACTATGTGTGTGTGTGTGTGTGTGTGTGTGTGTGTGTGTATGGAATTTGTAGAAACTATGATTAAAGCATAATGAAGTATGATTGCTGGATTAAAAATCCACTACCGTTTCTCATAGTCAGAAATGTAATACCTCAAAGGGTTTGTTTGGTAATCAATTTATTCTCATTTCAAACTGATCAAATTTTTGACAACTCTTTAACACCAAAATCCATTAAAATTGGATTGGAAGCTATCTTTAATATTACATGGACTAGCTGATTTACATTTTAAGAATCCTAGTGGTGTCAAAAGTAAAGGAAATCTTACGAAGCAAGATAAGTGAAAAAAGAACACTGTAATTACTTGTCATGAGTAAAGTATTCTTACAATACAATAATCAGTCACTATTGTGAACTAAAGAATTTACATTGTAATGATGTTCATCAAGAGGCTGTCTGCTAACACCTGCTTCATCCGGGTCCCTAATTGCTCTCACAGGCAAATCTTAAAATTCGCCCCCTCCTGGTTCTTTCCCATAAATCTGCAAATACGTCCAAGTCTCTTTTTTTAAAAAAAAACGAACAAATAAATCATTCTATTGCTCCTACAATCCCTTCCAGCTACGGAATGATTTCTCTTTGTGCCTTCACAACTACACTTATTGAAAATGTTATTTATATATGTTTTCTGTCTCTACCTCATTTCATTACTTGGCCCTCTGCAGTCTGATCCCTGCCCGGCCTCTGCACATTCCATCGATACGCACAGCAATAAACCACACAAACTTCCTGGCTCTGGTCACCATAAGCCAATAAACACTGACTTGACCTTGGCTTCATTTGAAATCCTCACCTTTTTGTTTGTTCATCTGTTTTGCAGTCTGCCTGCCCTCATGTCTTGAGTGAAGGTCTGCATTTATGTCTTTTTTTTTTTTTTGCAAGTCAGATGACTCTATTATGATATATCAATAATTTTTTTATTTTTAATTTTCATGGATGCATAATAGTTGTATATATTGCACCTATGTCTTAAGCATCACCTCCCACTACTCTTTTTCATGTGCCTTTCACTTTGGCTACCCTGAACTGATTGTGGAATCCCATACTATGGCACGCCTCCGTGTGCTCCAATGTTTGTGCTACTTGGACGGACACCCTACCCCTTGTTATGCACCAGATCAACTCCTATTCGTCTGTCAATGTGCAGATCAAGTGTTACCTCCTCGTGGACACTTTTCCAGAGAATGTGTTCTGCCCCCACCCCTGCCCAAGGCTTCTTCCTGTACTTCCTCATAGGGGCTCTAACCTCTTATAGCACACATCACACTGTATACAATCACGGGTTTGCTCATCTCTCTCCTAGTCTGCAGTGAAAATAACTTTAGTACAGGGATCATCCTGTATTTGACTTTATGTCTCTACTGTCTGGCACAAAGTAATGCTCCCTAAAAAACTACTGAGTGAACAATCAGAATGTCAATATACCCTGTTCGTAGAGTAGCTTTCTGCTACTTCTCTTTCCTAAAATTTTTGGCATTTGGTTATTTTCCAAGGCATTTCATATAAAATAATAGCCACTATGAATCAGGATTTACGCTACAAAGAAGAATCAGATACGGTGTGGTCACTGCCCTTAAGGAGTTTCAGTTGAGTAGGGCAAACAGAAGTGCAGACAACACCCAGGGGCATAAGGCCCTGGTAGGAGGACAGAGGAAGGGTACCCGACCCAGGTTAGCAAGTCAAGGAGGGCTTCCCCCAAGCAATGATGTACACGGTGATTAGCAGTTATTCATGAGAAAGAAGGTGGCAACGTTACAGCCCAGGAGGTTTCCACTTTGGCTGCCTATTGAAATATCCCGCGGAATCTAAAAACCAATAGTGTCTGGAGAGTTTGATTTAATTGGTCGGGAGTGTGGCCTGGGTACAGAGAGTTTTAAAAGCTGCCCAGATGATTTTACTGTGCAGCTGGGATTGAGAATGGTTGCTCCTGGCAGGCGGAACAGCGCAGGCAAAGCAGCAGAGGAACACAAAACACGTTTAGGGGAACACAGGCAACGCACGATCCCAGTGCCGGACAGCGTGTAGGTAGACCCCAGTGAACAGTCTTCATATGCCATTGGGGCATGGGGGCGTGTACAACCAAAAATAAACATTTTCTATCATGTGTCTGAGGATTCAATACTCACAGCCATCATAAATATTAAAAATTCTAGTTTCTTCCTCTGAAAATACTACAAAAATTTCAGGAACTACCGTAAACCATCAGAGGCGACTCAGTATTTGCTCTGTTTTCAACACTTCTCTAAAAAAAGGAGATTGCTCAGTAGGAAGTACTTTGCTAAGCCCAAGTAACACCACTGAATTCTATACATTCGTGAAAATTTTGTCCAAGAGTTTTTAATATATTTTATATCACAACTAGCCAGATGATAGCAGCTAAAAAAATTGCCATTTTGACATACCCAAATCTGACAAGTTTTTTAATTAGAATTTTAAAGCAGGAGAATTAGGAGACAGGAAACAAAATAACCCAACGGGCAAACTACCTATATGTAGGTTATAATCAACCAAACATAACACATTCAGCTTATTAGAAGGATTTATTTGCATAGCACAAATAATCTTGTTTTTATATTTTATTCCTTCCAAGGCTCTGCTATTCTATGACGTACCTTGTGTGGGTTAGAAAAAGGTGCCATCTGCATGCAGACTGAGTCCCACACCAGGCCAACACCTAAGAAGCTTGGGGCTAGATTTTAGCCCTATTTAATTCCACCTCTGTGCTGTGTACAAACTGCACAACTACAGAAACAGCCGCTATTCTCCCTCCTAAAGACAACACTATTTCCCTAGCAGCAAGAGATTAAAAAAACAAGGGTAAAAATGTTATTTTTCTAATCTCAACAAGTTCTTTGGCACCTTTCTTTGGTGGTTTTGCCTGATTTGGAAATTGTCTGCGTTGCCAAGGCACAAAGGTTTTCCTTTCTTCCAAACTGAAAATGGGTAATGCTGTTACTGATGGTGCTGTCCTCTCTCTCTTTGGTCTTTGTCTTTTCATCTGTGTATTCCCAGCTCTGGCTACTGCATAGGAGACGGTGTGTTTCCTTGCCCTTCCTTACACAAGAATATTTCCTCTGCAGAAACAGAGTAATTTTGCCTGTCTGGGATCAGTAAGTATAAAACAGCTTCTTGCAATACCACTAGGAAGGCGATTCCCTCGTTTTGTGTAAACCTAGATACTTCCTCCATGGTGGGTCTCATTTAGGTTAAATTTTTCCCCCACTTGTCCCATAGTAGGCCTTTGAATATCACTAAGTATAGATTACATGGATATAATCATAAATTTAGATGAGATAATAAGCAATTCTTGAAATTGAGCAATTTGGAAAACTCATTAAATGTTATATATTTAATAATTCTCTACTGTTTTGGCATTTATTCATCTAAAACTATAATTACAGCTTTCAAGGGATTTGCCCTATTGGCATGAGAAACCAAGTGCACAGGTTGCATTTGCTTTAATCCAAAAACCATAGGCACAGTGTTAGCAAAATGCATGTTTTACAACTTTTACTTCATTGTGTTCAGACACAATGAGGTATTCATTCATATTCCATTAATTTTGAATCTTTTAAAATCTAGATTTTGCAAATCTAGCCATTTGTTCACAAATAAACATTTAAGATCATAAAATATGGCTTCATAATTTTATTTTCATTTAGACTCAAAAGGATTATAGCAGCATGGCACCATCCCTTGGGTGCTTTTGAAAGCAAAAGGTACATAAAAGATCCTAAAAATGGGATTGAGAGGAAGTCTTCTAATTTGTAAATGAAAGCAAGTAACTGCCACACTATGTTTTCTAATCCCTGTTTAATCAATCCCAGCAATTAAAAATAATGAAGCAATAAGACACTCTAGGGATCTTAAGGATTTTGATACTGAATCATAGATATTTCCTCCCCACAGCGTTTTATGACTTCTATTATAACCAGCTATTAGTGAACTAAGAATTGTGTGAATTTTCTCATACTTTATTGAAAAGTAAAAAAGATTTTCCATGTCATTTACTTAAAAACATTTTTTTCTAACATTTTTTTCTCTAGCTTTTATCATTTCGTTTTAGGCTTCTTTTTCACTTACATTTAAAATAGTTAAATAAAGCTAATAAATAACATTAATATAACACTACCTGCTGGGCCTTGTTCTAAGCGTTTTACATAGATTAATTTATTTAGTCTTCACATCACTCTATATGAGAAAGACACTTTTACTATTCCCATTTGACAGATGAGGGAATTAAGGCACAGAGAGGTTAATAACTTGCCCCAAATCACACACTTGACAAATAATAGACCTGGGATTTGAACCAAGGTAGTGGCGCCTGAATCTACGCTCTTAACTGCTACTGGATATTCTTTCTCCTAACAGGTAAGTAGATAATAGGTACTTTTTAGGTGTTTAGGTAACATATTGTATTTTAATTAGTTAAAAACAATGGCCAAGAATTTCCATATTTTAACATTCTGTTTTTAAAATTAAGCTCAAGGGTCATCCCATTTTCCCCCAGTCTTTGTGGCATCCCTAAGAGTCCAGTCTAAGTGTCCTCAAACTCTGAGCTCCCAGGACACTTCGTAGCTCCTGTCTTCCTAGTCATTGGTCACTCTGCATACACATTTATAATGTAAACCTCTTGAGAGCAGGGATTATGTTTATTCATCTTGGAAAGAACCAATTACACCATCTTAGTCCTTTTTCTGCCTCTCTGCGGAGAGAGGCCTACGTTAATTTAAATATTTCCAGTAAAGAAGACTATTCGAACTCACTGGATAAATCTTGCCTCTATATATAACTTTCAAAATCTGAATAAGTATTTCTTAACATCCTCTCCTGGTTGATTCTGTTAATGAAAGCAATCCTTCACTCACTCACTCATTCACCCACTCCACAAACATTTATTGAATGCCAGCTAGTGCCAAGAATTAGGAATAAAAACAGAATAAGTTGCAGGCCCTAAAACCTCCAGGAGCTCAGCTGCAGATCAACATCTCAAAGTCATTTTAGTCATCGACTAAAACTTTGAGCCAACTTTACTCTTTAAGGGAATTTTTAGTACTTTAAAAGAACAGTGATTGAAAATAGTTCTTTTAAGTAATTATATAAAATCAGATAGCAGCAACCTTAGTCTTGGAAAGAATGAAGTTCTGTTTCCGAATTTCAATTCCAATAATTAGCATATTATCATTTGTTACAAAGAAAGAATGTGAATATGTCATCTATTTTTAACAATGAAAATCTAAGAATCATATCAGTTGTAGAAATTAGATTCTGATAGTCTTTTTTCACAGCATACTGAAGGCTCCTTTATGACTTACATGCATACACAAAAGCAACAGCTAGAAATTATTATAGCAATTTCAAGAAACACAAAAAAGGACAAAATCCATTTTTCTTAGGATGACTTCTTTGGGCTCAGGAGGAAAATATAGTCACTTATTGTAAAATATGATAAAGAAACATTCATTTTAGATACTGGCCTTCACTGATGTTTCAGGAAGATAATGAGGATTTCTTAGCTTGGTAGTAATATAGAAGCGGAAGTCGGGCGCATATTCGATTGTAGAGTCACCAAGCCGGATACATGTACTCCCACCCTGCTTAAAGGTCTGTTTTAGTAGAAGAGGTTCCAAAATAGGATCTAGTTCTTCTCCAACATTTTCTAGCAACACTGGAGTAAAATCAGAAAAAGATTCCACGTTATTTTTAATATTGACTATAAGCAATCAACCCTCGGAGTTCTTTCAACCTTCAAGATTGCTTGTGATTGCAAATTATTATTTTTGGCTTCTAAGTATAGGGAAATGATGCCATAAAAATAGTTGCATTCTGTGGGAAGGGTGTAACCGGTAGGTCTACCTGGTCATCCTGATTCTATACCCCTGAGCCATAGTCCTGCTGGCTGCCCCCCACCTGGCCTGGGATTCACTAGGTGTCCAAGCATGATGGCAGTGAAGTCTATCCATCTGAGACACTGGAGAAAAAGAATTTCTAGTTGTAGTTATTATAAATAATTACTTTATTTTTAATTATAAAAAATAGCATACTATGTAGAACATCTGGAAATATAGGAAAACATAAAGAGGAAATTGGAAAACTAACCCTAATTAGATTTTTGTAATCTCTCCCTCTCCCTCAACATTTTACATAACTGACTCATACCATATATAGATTGGTAGAAAAATGACACAAAACTATATATGGTATGATAATTGTTAAATAAATTATTTTTCACTTCACTATTGTTTATCTTTTTACACATACAGTTAAGACTAAACAATATATTGAATTTTGCATCGTAATTATTTTGCTTGACTTATATTATAAATATTTCCCCATGTTATTGAAAGCTCTAATAAATACACTTTTAATTACTGCATAATAGTCTATCATATTGTTCTCTCCTTTTTTAATCAATGCTCTATTATTAGATATTTGTATTGCTTCCTGTTCTTAATATTATAAATAGCACTGTACAAAACTTTGCATTGCAGAATATTTTCTTCTGACAGCATTCTAGAAGGGGAAATCCCTGGGTCAAAGATCAGTGACATTGTTGAGGTTATTGGTATACTTGCTGCATGTAAGTCTTACATTTTGGTGTCTGGGGTGCTATCATAGCCAAACTTGGATCATGGCATTTTGTAGGAGTCCTTGAATGGATGGTGTGTGCCATCTGGATGGGAAGGAAGGGGCTCAGGGCAAGGGGATGACAGGTATTTGGATCTCTACTGCAGAGAAATTGCAGACATAGTCTGCTCCTTCCCACAGGTTAGTCCTGGCTAAATGAATTCTTAACTGTCTTCTGGTTGATTTCTTCCACTGCTGAGATCTTAGCCAAAGTCAGTGGGTCAGATGATTTTTAAACTCATTTTCATTTTCTGCTTGCATAAAATGATTATTTTTCATGGTTAAATAATATGAGTGCATCATAATGTATTAAATACCTTACTCTTCTATTGTTTAGGTTGCTTCCATTTTTGCAGTTATTAATAATGCTACAATAATGAACATCTTTTTGAAAATTCCTTTGTATTCATTCCTGATTACTTAATCAGGCTGGAGTCTTAGACATGGAATTAATGGTCAACAGTTATGAGCATTTTAAAAGCTTCTTACATTGTCACATTACTTGCCTGAAAAGCTATCGAGATTTCAGAGTTGGAACGAGCATTCATTTTGTTGTTCGTTTTTAAACCTATTTTTACGAAGTAACCCTGTACTTACATATGCTGGACACCATGCTGACATTGTGTTTTCTCATCACCCTCATAACTTTAAAAATACAGGCTATTTTTACCTCAGTTTTGCAGATGAATCAGGACGGGTAATTGAAGTACATTTTTCAGTTAAATCAACTAGTAAATGACAAAGCAGGGACTTAAACAAGGCAGTCTGGCTCCTTATAGTGCCCTCTTAACCACCATGGGATACTATCAACATTAAATAATATATTTGTGACCTACAATTTGATAGGTTAAAAATACTGTTAGAATTTGTATTTGGGGCAAGGTGTTCTAGGCGCTTTTTGGCAGAATGTGATACAGATTTGTTCCTCTACTCGTTCAGTCACTTAGAATGCAATGGCCACACAGTACACATGCTCACTCAGCAGCATCCAGCGCCCCACTGACTGGTACAGTGAGGTCGTCATTGTTCACACATGTGCATTCCAGTCCACTCTCCTTGGCTGCCGGGTTACATTGATGTCACTCAAACTGTTCTCCTTAAATTAACCATGGCTGGAAACTTTCTGGACAGACCCTGTATTAACATATTATGGTTTGTTCCAGAACTTAGTCCAGTTAATTCCAAACTTACTCTTCTGAATTTTCATTGGCTCTTTACTTTCTTTTCTTTTAGGTTTGCTTTAGTATTATTTTGTAAACACTTATTTCTGAAAAAGTTGACATCATCACAACATACAGTTTTTCTATCAGAGAAAAAGAAACGTCTCAGGCAAGTCTTCTCTTGTTTTTCAGTAGAGTTTCGTCATTTTTCTCACTTTTTATTGTTAAAGTCACTCTAAGTTTTTTTTATTTTGTTTTGTTTTCTATTCACTGGTTGTCTAGAATCACTTCCCACTTATTTTGATTCTCATTTGTTATTAATTTAATATTCTTTTTGGAATATAGGTACTCCACTGAATTCTTTTATTCTAATACCTTTCAGAAGGTAATAGTTGTCTAGATGAGGTATATTGTCTACTAATATAATTTTGCTTCCTCTTTCCAAATGTTATAGCACCCTCATTATTTCTTGTTTTGTTCCATTGGAAAAAACATTCCTAACAATGTTAAACAATAATAGTGATATTCGATATCAATTTCTCATTTCCATTTTTACATGATCATATTTTAAAAATCTACTAATTTGCTAGACAGTGACGAACTGCAATTCTGTTTAAGAAATATTATAACATTTAAGTTTTGCTTAATTGCCTCAACATTTATCAATTTTCATTTTTTGCATAAAATCTGATATTTAATGTTGGCTAAAAATATTTTATTGTAAAATTTCATCCCCTAATCACTGTAATTTTTCCTAGTTTGAAATGTAATTAAGAGTGTCTATATTAATATATAAGTATCTTTTTAAAAAATTAAAATATACATTATGAACCTTAAACATTACAAGCTTGATTCTTTTCCCCAAGAGTGAAAATTTATTGCCTCATTGATAGAATCAAGGCTTGAGCCTGTCAGGAAAGATTTTTGTGGTGCCTTGATTTAAAAAGAAAAAAATTCTCAGTATTGACTATTATAAGCCACACTGGGAAATTAAAAGCATTTTAAACTTAAAAAGACAAAAAAAAAAAGGACAAAAACTTACAGGTACATGAATTACCTGGAATGCTATCCTTAATTTAACTATTTTATTTTGACTCTAATTTTTGACTTCTTATTTAACTTTAATTATATCGAAATATGCCCCATGTTAAAATTACAGGAGCAAATTCAGGAGACAGACTTCTCTTCATATTTCTATCATCAAGTTTAACAATATGCTGACTTATGTAAAACTTCATTCCTCATTTCCAAGTGCCAGCACATTACAGTATTTGCAAAGCTTGTGGGAAACCAAGACTGGGAATCCAAGCACACAGCTGCTAATGTCTTTGAGAAAGGCAGATCATCATCTCACTCAAAATGAACAGTTATCCTTAGCAACAGAAATATAAAGAGGATCAAATGTTCTTTTCAAATTTCTTTTGCATGTAAGACTTAATATCAGTTTTTAAGTTATAAATTATCTACATTATCTTATGCGAGACTTCAAATTAATAGGAAAAAAATCTTCCACACATTATGTTCCACACTGCAGCATAATGTATTCAAAGTGGATTCAACAATTACTGAGCACCTATCAAGTACCCTTAAGCAGCTTGTAGATGAGAAACGAACAGTCATATACATAAAATAAGGGCAATAGAAGAAATTCATGCAAGTTTCAGTGTTGGCACTTCATTGGAAGAGTCAAGATGTCACAGAAAAAGAGGTATTTGAACTGTATCTTAAAAGATGGATTTTAAAGGGATTCGCCAGATGGATGGAAGAGTAGACATAAGCTAAGCGGCTGAAACAATGCCGTGTTGTTACAAGCACTGCCTGCTCCCAGGAACTCTGCACTCCCATTTTCTAATCCTTATTTCACCTGTAATCTCTGTCTCCCCCTTTAAACCAATAAACTCCATGAAAGCAGAGACTAAGTCTGTCCTGTTCATGCTGTGTTTTCAGTGCCTACCGCAGAGCATCATATAAGGTAGTTGCAAAATAAACGCTTATTGGATGAATGAATGGACAAAGGAGCTTATGAAAGAAATATTAAACCAGAAGTAGCTTGGTATCCCTGATTTGTTGAATAAAAGGGGGAAAGTAAGTAAAGTGCTGGGAGACAAGAAAAGTAAGGAGGCTCAGATATGATAGATTTTGCTATTGATACAAAGGTTTTTTTTTTTTAATGGGTTCAATGGCAAGTCATTAAAATATCTTCTATATAAATCAATTTCTCTATCAGCAATATTTGTATAATTAATATTCTATACAACCTCTTCCATTGGTATAGCTAATACAGATGTACCTTTATTTTCTAGAACATTGGCTTTTAAACTTTTTTAAAGCACCTTTTCAAAGAGGATCTTATCTTAAAATTCAATATAAAAAAGAAAAGGGAGATCCACTCTGGTTGAAGCAGAGGCAGGTAGGTAATGCAGGCAAAAACATCTGCCTTCTCGACCCAAGCTGCCTGAGAGGGACAATAGATCAAAAGCTACTGGCCCTGAACAGGCCAATATCTAAAGATAACTTCTTAAATGGAAGACTCTTTAACCACATATGTTTTAAAACTGTAACAGTAACTGATTCTTTTACTTGGTGGTTAAATATAAAAATAGTTATAAAATCTGCCATCTGTCCCTCTTTCTATTAAGAGATTAAAACTTCTCACTTCTCTCTGATGACTAATGTTAGAAGGCACTGTAAATAATCATTAGCCATTTAAAAAGTATTTTATTCCAAAAAGTAGGTTAAATCACCTGAAAGAAGGTCTTGCTTGTGTGATACAGTAAGTACTGGACAAAAACAGAAGACTTGGGGACTAGTTCTAACGCTCCCCTTAACTGGCCATACGACCTTGGTTAAGCCATTTAATTAATGTCCTCTAATACCTCACTGACCTTGTTGATAAAATGAAGTGGTTGGAATTACTATTGGATTTCAAATTTTTATGGCCACATCTCAAAGTAAGAAATACATTTTAAATCTTGACCTTGTAGACATATAAAACTTGAAAATTTTCATGAAATGCTTACCTTTAGATTATACTGTGAAGCCTAATATGTTCTATTCTTTTGTATTGCATTTCATTAATCAAATGTTAGTCATGACCCACTAAATGGATTTTCTCTCTCACAGTGAGACCCATAATTTGAAAAACACTAGACAGATAATCTCTGTGGCCCTTACTCCTCTAAAACTATGGAATTCTGACATTGAGATATGAGGCTGAGATCACAGAAATCTCCAGAATGTCAAGCACCTGGTAGGTGCTCGATCATCATTTAATTGTTTTTTACTGTGTCAAGGAGAAATTATTTGAATATTTAAATTAAATTAAATAATTATAATTACTTAAAGTATTTAGAGCACCAATTCCTTCCATAAATCTTTCCTAATTCCTTTGAATTCTTATCATTCATCATCTGTGCCGTTTTTATTATACTCTACTAAAAGATGATACACATAAACCATATAGTAAATGCTCAACAAAAATTAACATAAATTGAGCATTTATCAGACATTGCTATACATATTCAAAGTACAGTAACTTATTCCTTTCTCACACTATATGGTTAAAGTACAGATGAGGAAACTGAGTCTTGGGAAGGTCAGTGAACCAAACACTGAGTGACAGAAGCAGGTACTCTGAATCCAGAGGCAGTGCCTCTACCCATCGAGTAACTATGCTGATCCCAATAACGGCTAGTGATGGATGTCCACTTTCTATTTTTATTACAGTGATATATATATCTGTATCACTGCATATATAATCCTGATATTAAAGAAGCAAAATATTTGCTAGAGATCATGTTTCCCCCTTTTATGTAACTCCTATATCATCATACTATATGCTAAGAACATGTTTAAATGAATGAAACACGGTGTGGTTGTGTGCACATCTGTATGTCCATTACACAAACACAAAATTTTGTAGGTAGACTTAGTTTTCTTTTTCATTTCATTCTTACTCTAACAGAACCTAAAATTGCAATTAATGTCTGAGGATTAACTCATTATTAATATACACAAATAAGATGTCTATAAGACTACCTGGCATATTTATTATGATTCTTCTATATTGTACTAGCTCTAATAGTATGAGGGATTTGCTTGACTTGTCCTGGTGCTTACTATGTTGCAGTTTCATTAAGTGCTTATACTTATTTGGTCATGTAAATAGTCAAAATTTGATGGGTTACATGAATTTAAAACATGACTAATAACCCCAATTTACTCAAATCACAAGGATTCTGTTTTTTTGTATTGACAGATGGGACATCTACATAAGAGCTTTATTGAAAAATCTCTCTACTGTAAATGAACGATAATAGCCAGGCATGAAAAGCTGCACTCTCTTCCCTGCCATGTTTGTATCGTAAGTTGAGAGAGGAATAAATAGATAATTGAACTAATGTCATGTTAAAATATTATTGTCATATCAAGTTGCCCTTTTAATTGCAGAAGTGGAATTGTAATAAGACCTAAAGAATGAGAAACAACAGACAAAAATTAAAACAGCTAAATTAGAGGAAGCACCACAAATTAATCTTGAGACAAAGAAAACCTCCTAAACTTCTGGGTAGTTTATCATCTTTAAAATTCTCACTTGATTAATTATCAATAAATAATAACAATAAATTAACAAAGTCACCATTTAAAATGAATCTGACACAGATAGCCTTTTAAAATAGAAATAGTCTACATAGTTTTGGGTTAATTGTGCCCTCTCAGGCATTTCCATATGTGTGTTTGTTATGCAACTACATACCAGGAGTACCAAACTGGATGCAATTTTCCAGAGTCCTGACATAGTCAGGATCACTAAATTTAATTACGTGAAGACTATTGGTTTTTTCCATGTTCTTGATCCATTTATTAGCCTGACCTTGAGGATCTATCATCAGAGGCCACCTTCTTGCATTCCTGAAAAGGAGAAGAAAGATGATGCTGATCAGGCTGTGATTTGTTTCTATGCTATTTAATCATGTGCACATCACTTTCTTAAAATTTATCTCTCATGATGATATTTTACTTTTTAACTTATTATAAGAAATTATATTCTTAAAACAGAGACATTTAGATTGAATGGGCTATCTGAATGGCAACTACAAAAATCATCCTGCAAAGGTAACACAAGTTCTTTTACTCTTTTTGGAAGATTACAATCACTAAATGTAAACATGTGCTTTAGAAAATACTTTGCTACTCTTACTAATTATGTCACAGTGACAACCATCAAGAGGACTGGGTTGGAAATGAGGAAACTCCACCTCTTTACTAGGGCCTGCCATTAATTAATTATGTGACCTTGGGCAAGTCACTTCATTTCCTTCCTCAGTCTCTATCTGCTATCACAACAGAGAATGAGAAAAGATTGGAACATTGCATCTCTCTCTCTGAAATCTAGACCGTTGAAGATATAATGATCTGAAAAAAAGGTGAAAAACATAATTTTATATCATATAATCTTCATGATAGCCAGGGACACTTAAATGCTAACACAATTCTTGACCCAATCTTTGTTTCAAACACATGTATATTTAGTGTCATATGTGCAGTCCATTTCATATTTGCCTAGTGATTGTCAGCTTCTTGTGGACAGGAATTTACTATCTGAAGGTCAGAGCAGAGTTTTGGCACTATGGAAGAGCTCATACTTATTACTTTATTCTTGCTCATATCATCCCTTTTATGGTAAGAACAAGAGCAGCTCCCCATGAGGAACCCAGTTTATTTTCCAACGGGTGGTGGAGTCACAGAAGAATTAACCAGTATCTGCCATCATCGTATGAAATCCAACCACATAGCTTTCTGTCTTGTGTGAAATGTAATCAGCAATAAGATTACTATTTTTTTTCTTTCTCTTAGAAGTTTCGATAAACACAAGCCATAGTTCTGGGCAATTTTCTAAAGATACTGTCATGCCCTGCAAAAGAGAGCAGGGCAAATTCACACAGAGCATCAGAAAAGCAGGAGGAGAAAATAAGAGGTGACTAAGGCAAAAAAAAAAAAAAAACCTCCAAAATGCAAAAAAAGGGGTGGGAATGGAACAGGATAATATATGAAATTTACTCTCATTATAACATGAATTTAGTATGTCATAATTTGTTCCCCAAAATAAAAGTAATCATTATTCTTTTAGCAGTTATCAGTTACAGCCTGATACAAAACATGTAGCTTAAATGGTAAAGAAGATAGTCTTGTCCTCCAATATCAGCATTATATCATATGTTAGTCTATGTGGGCTGCCATAACAAAATACCACAGACCAGGTAGCTCAAGCAACAGCAATTTGTTTTCTCGTAGTTCTGGAGCCTGAAAGTCCAAGACTAAGGTGTCAGTAGGTTTGCTTTCTCCAGAGGCCTGTCTGCTTGGCTTGCAGACAGCCTCATTGTGTCCCTATATCCCTTTTCTCCACGCAAGAGCTCTGAGTATCTCTCCCTCTTATAAGGACACTGGTCCTTACTGGATTGGGGCCCCACCCTTATGACCTCATTTAACCTAGTTACCTCCTGAAAGGACCTGTCTCCAGTCACATTGAAGGTTATGGCTTCAACATCTGAATTTGGTGGGGGGACAGGTGGAAATACACAACTCAGTCCATAACATTAATTATGTATAGAAAGAAAAGAGATCAAAAGATTAATATAATATCTTAGATGCAATCAACTAATGAAAAGAGAAGCATATGCTAAAGGGAGAAGGGAAATTAGAAATAAAAAATTATAAATGTATAAAAGTTTTTACTCTGTCACATTTTGGAAATATTTGTTAAGTTTGGAGGATTATGTGTGAATGTCAAGCAGCACTTATGCTTCCCTAAAGGAATTAAATGACTCACTCTTCTTTCTATTGCTCTCCCATTTTTTTTCAGCCATAATACCCATGTTCATGCTGTTTCTTTGTCCAAGATGCACCTCTTCCCCATCTTTTCATGTTCAAGTCCTACTCATCTTTCAAGGACTCAAAAGCTACGTAGTCCACAAAGTCTTTCTTGGTCTCTTCTTTGACCTTCTTTAGCAATGCGTCCATATTACATTTATGGTACTTTCACATAATGATAATATTCTATTATGGCAAATTCTATAACTCCTTAGCTGCATCACCCAACTAAATTATATATTCCTTTGATGGAAGGGTCCATGTTAATTCTCTATTCTTGTTTTTCTAGATCAAATAAAGTTTGCATTCCATAATCTACTGATGTGGAAATAGCAAAAAGTATCTGGCAAACACCATACAAGTTAAATCATTCTAAAAACTGAAATTCTCTGAGAGGTTATTGCTGTATAGAAAATACTAATAGTTATTCAAAGAAAAGCACTTCAAAATCATAGGAAAGAACTTCTGATACTGATTAAAGCTAAGCCTATTATAGGCTATCTCTTCCACTGATTACACCTAAAAATCTTGGACAAAAATATAAAAAGCAACGACTTGCACATTCTAAAAAGTAAATAATAACAAGTGCATGGGAGAAAAGTTAAAACTTGAAGAATGACCTGCAAGGGATAGTGAGATTCCTGAGGTTTTTTTTTTTTCTTTCTTTTTATCTTCTGGTTTAATGGGGGAACTGTGAAGCAGGCACAGGCAGCACAAACTCAAACTTAAGAACTGAGAAAATGACCATACATGAGCCAGGAAGTGTGAGGGTGGGTCCATGTTTTCATTTTGTTTTTTGTTTTTTCTCTCTTTTTTCTCTTCTGCCTCTACCCCAAGATTAACCCCACTCAGAGAACTGTATTCCTACGGTGGAAGCAGCCGTGGTGCAGTTACCTAAAACACTAATGGAAAACCCACCTCTCTGTATAGAAGAACTAGGAAAAGAGCCTCTGTTGCGCACAGAACCTAAGGAGAATCCAAGTATTTTTCTCTTTTCTCTTGCCACTTTGCCCCAAGTGTTGGCATGAAATTGTGCAATAGCATGGGGATATAAAACTCTAAGAGAAGAGTTTGGCCAGGAAAAAATATGGGCAAAGGTGCCTATGGAATATGGAAAGTGTAGGGGAAATCCTGATGAGGAAAGACCTGAAGACAGGACTCCCTAGTTCTCTAAATGAACAGATACAAGCTCTGGGCTCCCTACCCAAATTAGGCTTTGAACAATGACACAAACCCAAGTCCCAGACTAACCCCTGAGTAATGCATGCTTTCTGGAGCAGATCCAGACAGCACAGCAAAGCCTTTCAAATCTGAACTGGCAATGGAAACATCACCCACAGATGGAAAGACAGAAATTGTGGTCAAAACTGAATTGAGTCATTTAACTGCTAAAGCGAAAATCAATCTTATCCAGAGGATTTTAATAGGATCCCAGAGTCTCATATTCAAAATCTGCAGAATAAAATCCAAATCTACTCAACATTCACAGAACAGAATGTGGCTATTCCTCAAAGAATAGAGATGTCAAGAGTATCAGAAAAAACCTTTAAAGTAGATGTTACAACCATCCTCCCATGAGATAAAGGTAACCATTTTTGAAATAAATCTTGAAATGGAGAGATGTTCTCAGCCAAAAAAAAAGGGGAGTGGAATAAAAAGAATTTCAGAACTGAAAAATGTAACATCTGAAATAAAAATTCCACTGTATGGGCTCAATAGCAAAAAGGAGATGAGAGAGGAGAGAGTCAGTGAACCTAAAGACAGATGAATACAAATGCTCCAGTTTGTACAGTAAAGGGGTAAAAAGATTGTGGAAAAAATGAACAGAGCCTCAGAGACCTGTAGAATAATAAATACTAAAATGTTTTAACTCTCCTGTCATCAGAGTCTCAGAAGGAGAGGAGAAAGAGATTGATGCATAAAACATATTTGAAAAAATAATGGCTAAAACTTTCCCAAATGCGGTAAAACACAGAACACTCAGCAATCTTCAAAAAGAAGAAACTCAGAAAAACCCACACCCAGATACATGATAATAAAACTGCTGAGCTGGGTGCGGTGGCTCACACCTATAATCCTAGCACTTTGGGAGATCAATGTGGGAGGATCGCTGGAGCCCAGGAGTTCGAGACCAGTGTGGACATTAGCGAGACCCCCATCTCTACAAAAAATAATAAAAAGAACTTAGCCAGGCATGATGGCACGTGATTATAGTCCCAGCTACTTAGGAGGCTGAAAAAGGAGGATTGCTTGAGCCCAGAAGTTTGAAGTTGCAGTGAGCTATGATGATTCCAATGCACTCCAGCCAGGGTAACAGAGTGAGACTCTGTCTCCAAAACAAACAAACAAAAAAAACTTTTAAAAACCAAAGATTTTAAAAAATAATTTTGAGAGCAGCCAGAGAAAAATGATAGATTATTTCCAAATGATAATTATTCAAAAGACTGAAAATTTCTCATCAGAAATCATGAAGCCAGAAAACAGTAGAACATTTTTAAAGCGCTAAAAGAAAAGAACTATCATATATATATACAGACATCTATATCAACCAAAAATATCCTCAGGAATAAAGGTAACATAAAGAAATTCTCAGATGAAGGCAACTATGAAAATTTGCCAACAGACCTGCTCTAAACAAATGCTAAAATTCTGCAGCCTGAAGGGAAGTGATATCACAAAGAAACCTGAAATTTTAGAAAGAAAGAAAGAATAATGAAATGGTAAGTATTGTGATAAATATAATAGATTATTTCTCTCCTCTCTTATATATGTATAAATGTTGAGACAAAAATATTCACATTGTCTGTGAGGAGGGGGTAGTTTCAATGTTTGCTGTATAAGTCAGAGAAACAGAGCCAGTATGGTACATATATATTTAATTGAAGTGATAAAATTACATACATATATTTTATTATGAAGAACTGGCTCATGTAATTATGAAGGCTGAGAAGTCATAATCTGTTGTCTGCAAGCTGGAGACCCAGGAAAACTGGTGGTATAATTCAGTCCGAGTCCAGAGGCCTGAGAGCTGATGGTGTAAATCTCAGTCTGAGTGTCAAAAAGATGAGATGGCCTAGCTCAAGCAGGCAGGAAGGAAGTAAAATGAATGTTTCTCCTTCCTCCAACTTTTGTTTTATTCAGCCTCTCAACAAACTGGATGATGCTCACCCACACTGGGGAGGGCAATCTACTTCATTGAATCCACCAATTCAATGCTAATCTCATCTAGAAACATCCTCATGGACACACCCAGAAATAATGCTTATTCTGAACATCCCATGGCCAGGCAAATTGACACATAAAAATTAACCATCACATATGTACACATAATACATACGACAACTTTAACATAATGAGGGGAGGGTAAAGGGACTCATATGGTTGCAAGTCTTCTACATTTTAACTGAAGTGGTAAAATAGTAACTCTAAGTAGATTGTGAAAATTTGTACTTAAAAAATGTATAGTGAAAAGCCAAGAGATAAATGAAAATGGAATACTAAAAACAGTGGATTATCCAAATAATCCAAGAGAATGAGAAATGGGGAATAGAAGAACAAAAAATCGGATGAAAAAACAAAAATAATAAAATCATAGATCTAAAGTCAACCATATCAATAACTACATCAAGTGTAAATTGTCTAAACACACTAATCAAAGGAGAGAGTTGGTCAGATTAGATAAAAATACAAAATCCAACTATATACTGTCTACAAGATACCCACTTTAAATATAATAGTATAGTTGTATTAAAAGTAAAATGATGGTAACAGATATACTATGCAAACACTAGTCAAAAGAAAGCTGGACTGACTATAGTAATATCAGAAAAAGTAGACTTCAGAACAAGAAAAATTATTAGGGATAAAGGGGGACATTACATAATGATAAAAGGGTCATTCATCAAGAAGACATAATAGTCTTAAATGTGTATGTATCTAACAACAGAACTCCAAAATAAATGAAGCTAAAACTGATAGAACTGAAGAGAAAACAAATAGAAAAATAGCAAGGATATCAAAGACATGAACAACATTATCAAGCAACTCAACCTAATTAACATTTAAAAAGTCCTTCACCTAATAATAGCAGAATATACACTTTTTCAAGTGCACATGGAACATTCACAAGTATAGGTCATATTTATGCCATAAAATAAACCATAAAATTTTTTAAAGCAATTGGAATCATACGATGCATGTTCTCTGAATGTAACAGAAATAAATTAGAAATTAAAAAACAATAGCAAAAAGGTACCCTAAAAATCTCCAAATATTTGAAAATTAAACAATATATTTCTAAATAACTCATGGACCTAAGAGGAAGTCTCAAGAAAAATCAGATAATATTTTAAAGGAAATGAAAGTTAAAATAAAACATATCAAAATTTGTGCTATGTAGCTAAAACAATACTTAATGGGAAATTTATAGCATTAAATCTATAGATTAGAAAAATCTAAAATCAGTAAACTAAGCTTCTACCTTAAAAAACAAGAGAAATAAAAGCAATTTATACCTAAAGCAGGCAGAAGAAAAGAAATAATAAATATCAGAACAGAAATCAGTAATATTGAAAACAAAAAAAGAATGGAGAAAAACAATGCAACCAAAGGCTTGTTCCTAGATAGGATCAACAAAATTTATCAAACTCTAGCCAGCCTGACCAACTACAAAGAAAGAAGACACAAATTACCAACATCAGGAATGATAGAAGAGATTATCATCACAGGCCATATAGACATTAAAAGATTGATAAGGGAATACTACAAACTACTCTATGCCCATAAATTTGATAACTTAGATAAGATCGACCGAATTCTTGAAAGATAGAAACTAACAAACTCACATAAGAAAAATAGATAACCTGAATAGATCCATTACTATTTTAAAAATTGAATTCATAGATAAAACCTTTCAACAAAAAAAAAAAATCCAGGCATAGATAATTTCTTTGGTCATTTCTACCAAAGATTTAAGGAAGAAATAATTCCAATTCTGCATAATCTCTTCCAGAAAACAGGAAAGAATTCTTCTCAATTCCTTTTATGAGGCTAGCATTACTCTACCACCAAAACCACACAGACATTACAACAAAAGCAAGCACAGACCAAGAACACAAATGCAAAAATCTTCAACAAAACATTAGCAAATGGAATCCAGAAATATATAAATAGGAGAATAGATCATAACCAGGTGGAGTTTGTTCTGGGAATGCAAGGCTGGTTCAATATTTTAATATCAATCAGTATAATTTATCATATTAACAGAATAAACATAAAAAACTCTAAGATCAACTCAATAGATGCAGAAAAAGCATCTGATAAAATTTAACATCCATTAATGGTAAAACTCTCAGCAAGCCAGGAATGAAAGGCAATGTTCTTCACATGATAAAAAGGATGTACAAAAAACCTACAACTAATACCACACATGATAATAAAGGACTGCTTTCCTTTATGTTTGGGTAAAAGACAACAATGTCTGATTTCATCACCCTTGCTCAACATTATACTAGAAGTCCTTGTCAGTGTAATAAGCCAAGAAATAGAAATAAAAGGCATATAGATTAGAAAGTAAAAAATTAAACTGTCACTAATTGCAGACAGCATGATTGTCTATATAGAATATACCAACGAATCTACATAAAAGGTCCTAGAACTAATAAATGAGTTTATCAAAGTTGCAAGGTAGAAAGTCAATATTCAAAAATCAATTGCTTTCCTATCACTAGCAATAAACAATTGAATAAAATCTTTCAAGTATCATTTATAATAGTACACAAAAATAAAAAAAAATACTGAGTATAAATCTAACACCAAAACACTGATGAAAGAAACCAAAGGCAACCTAAATAAATGGAAAAATATACTGTGTTCATGGATTAGAAGTCTTATTAAGTTGTCAGTTCTTCCTGAATTGATGTGTAGATTCCATCTAGTCCCAGTCAAAATCCCAGGAAGATCTTTTGTAGATATTTAAAAACTGATTCTAAAACTTATACTGAGAGATAACAACTAGACCCCCATCAATTTTGAAAAAGAACAAATATAAAGCTTCAATAATCAAGGCAATATTTGGTACTTACATCAAGATAGACAAAAAGGTCAATGGAGCAGAATAGAGAATTCTGCAATAGATCCGCCTGTGTATGGACAACTGATTTTCAACAAAGATGCAAAGGCAATTTGATAGAAAAAGGATACAAATTGTGCTAGAACAATTGGATAGCCTCTCCCACCCTCAATCTGTGTATGTGTGCGTGTGTCTATGTGTAGTTACACACAGATGCTTCATACCCAGTTAATAACTGTATCAAACTTATTTTCCCCCAAAACAGTCTCCATGTAACTTCTTTTTTATTCAAAGGCAGTGCAATATTTGTGACTTCAGCTTATATTTATTTTTAAAGATTAGGGCTTCCTTGAAAAACACATTAGATTAATAAAATTTCAAAGGAGACATTTTCCAGTGTAGACAGAAAAGAAAATACTAGTTTTTAAATATATATATGCCAACATTTATTGTGGAAAGCTATATGCAACAAACATTGGTTTAAATAGCTTCACTCTTTGGATGAATATAAATCCTGAATTCAAAATGAACAAGCACTGTATTTACTTGCTTGCTACTTTTCCACCATTATTCTGCATTTTTTTTAACAAGAAAATGTTTTTCCCCACACAATCTTCCTCATTCTTACTTTGTCCATCAAACATTCTTGAATCCACAAATGCTTTAAAACCAGTGGTTCCCAAACGGAAACTGATTTTTTTACAGCAGTCAGTGTTCCAAGTTTCGACAGTGTTTGTCTAGGGAGGATTGTTATTTAGAGCACTTTTGGGTTTTTGAAAAATACAGACTTCTAACAGTGATAATACATGTTCACAGCAGTCTGCACGGAAGGACATGCAATTTGAATATATAGCAGTAGTACATTTCAGAGAGTTCTGATATTTTCGTTTTTATGCACATACATAAATTCATAAAAACAGACAAGGAGAGGCGTTGTTCTTCTCAGTTATTGTTGCTACTGAAATAACCCTATATATCTTCCCCCCCCATAGAAATAAAATCTTACTTTTTTAAAAAAGCAGAATTACATGAGATACAGGTTTGATCTACTTACCACGCTGTTAAACAATCCTAATCCTTTACCCGTGAAAATGCTCAGATACAACCCAATTACATTTAATGTTATCACTAACCTTTGAAATTCTAATTAGCCAAGGACCTTTAGGTGTCAATAGCCCCAGAAGTTAATTATATTCTAGCTTGCCCAAATTTTATAGATTCTTCCAGTTTTCCTAAATAATCAACTCCTCAGTCAGCTGAGATAACATGTGAAAAGCACTTAGCACAGGATTAGGTTCTCAGTAAGTTCTCAATATTAGGTATTATCATTATCAGGCAGGGATCTCTCTGGGGAATGGAAGCAGCACTATGCAAGTAAATAAGATACTTATCTGATACTTCAAAATGATATCAACTTAAACCTATTTACTGAAACCTCTCAGGGTAAGATTACCAGATGATACTGAGAAAAGAAACCAAGAATGAAAAATGTTTATATTATTTTCTTCTTAGTTGCTTCCATAGCGTTTTGCTAATATTTCAACATTTTTACAAACGAATAGCAAAGATGTAGGGGTTATGACTCATTAACACCATTTTCTACCTCCATCCCTCCCAAAATGTGTGTTGTTTTGAATAATAATCGCTGATAGGTTTAGGATCTTATGAGCAGAAATATTCATCAATGGTTCTATTATTATTGAAGTAAGACTGAACTCAAAAGAAATGGCACATTTATTTGCTAGAAAATAAGATGTGATCTGGCCTCCGATGATGGATATAATGGTTACAGATGTCCTGCTAAGTGGAACAATGGTATATAAATTGCAAATCAAAAAACAATGAAGACATAAAAACAAAACAAAAAAACAATGAAAACATAACCACCACTAAGTAGAACATAACCAGGTATGTTCACAAGAGCTTAAGAAGAGCCAAAGCTCTTTTCTGAGAGGAAAAAAATAGCAACAACAATAACAAAAGCAGCAAAAATTTGACCATTCTTCAGGCTGAAGTTGGTTGGTCCAGCAGTACAAAAGTGAAAGTAAATGTTGTACTTCTAAAATTTCAGAAATCTCCCACATATGTTGATCTCTAAGGTGTATCCTAATGCTAATCAACACAATCTGTCCGCACGTGCCACGTATTAAGCAATTCAACAAACTAGTTGCCTGTGCTTGTTAAAAAGCACTTAATCTGCTATTTTAACAACAAGCTAATTCACATATTTATCATTTATCTAGATTCTCTGATTTCTCCTTGGATTAATTTAGATTATTGGATCAGAGTATCCTGCACTTAATTTTAGTTCCCCAAAGAAAATCTTTGTAATCTTTTTCTCTAAATCAACAAAATAATTAAATTTAAGCTTAGTTTCTGAAAAATGTCTCCCTACATATGATTTGCTTGGCTAACAAGTAAGAACTACATGACACAACTTTTCTTTTTTGCCTTAGTTACGAGAAAGCTTTGAACATAATTCAAAGCCCAACTATAGAGATTAGCTTGTCTCACGTATCTAACAGTAACTATTTCTTTAATTTCCCATAGGTGACCTCATCAGATTTTATCTTTTTTATATTATAATCAAATTGCACATACTTTAAATCCTTGTAGAACAATCTGGAAAATAAAGCTAAAGAAATCCATATGTCCAGATAATTTATTGGAGAATAAATGTGTTCACCAGAGTTTTAATATGTGTGGAATGATTTTCATAATTACTACATACAAAAATTTAAAGAATAATTAGTCTTCACATTTAGCAGTTAATTCTATTTTAAAAGTTTACATACCTCAACCATTTTTACTTTAAAAAGTACCGTTGTATCAATTACTTTTTCATGGTAAACTAACAACTAATCAAAACAGTCATGTAACAGAACTGAATGTTTCCTGATAGTAGGGAACATCTGTGCAATTTTTAGCATGATAAATCCCCGAGAAGACTGGCCTAGAGATAAAAGACTCATGGTCACATGAACTTGGAAACAGCACAACTGATGACTGTCCTGACACTCTGACAGGCTGAAGTCCTTGGTTTCTGGGAGGTGAGACCTGGAGGAGAGGGTGAGGTTGGACAAGCCTCTAGTATTCACCCAGCCCAGTCTGCATGGGGTTTATCTACTAACCAGGAGATTCAAGGAATAGTCTTGAAAGGCGCAATCGGCCCGACACCCAGAAACTACATAAGACAGAATTTAGAACACCACGCTACCCACTCACCACCAACAACCCACTGCTGCCCATGTCATTAACCTGTAATAACAAAACCTTGTATTTTCCAGAAATGAAAATTTTGGACTTCACTTACTTATAGCAGAGTTTTGTTCTATTCATTAAAAATTGATAAAAAAATTAAGCAAAAGTCATCTGGTTTGCTTGTTTACTACAGTCTCCAATATTCAACTATTACATTAATAGGAGGAGGAAGTGATCATTCATATTTAATTTAGCTGATTAATTAGATAAATATATGTTTTTCAATACTGTAAAAATTTGCTATCTAAAATTGTTAAAAGGTATGCAGGTAAATACATCTACTATTTAATAAAAATCATTTGAGAGGAAAATATTTTTCTTACATGATGATGATCCCATTATCGATGGAAAATGAGTCAGAAGGTAACCCAGCAATATTCCAAGCTCGAATTGTCACAGCTTCTCCGAGGATACCCATAAGAGAATAATCATCTGAACAGGGGATATCTCTTCCTTTGCACAAATTTGTCCACTGCTTGGTTTGGTTCTTTAAAACATACGCAGAAAAATATAGAAATGAGGTTACCAAAGGAATACTTTGTAACTCCTCAATTATACTTATTCATTGAGTCAATAAACCATTGTGGAAACTCTACCTCAAAAATGATTTGTGTTTATCAGATTTTTTCAAATAAAATTATAATGTAGAAGGTCAGCTATATATACTCAACATATTCAATGCTCAGATAAAGTCTAGATTGATCACTTAATGAAGTCAGAATTTTGTATCTGGAAAAAAATAATTACCAATTATTATTCTAAAGTAG
Organism: Avahi laniger; assembly: GCA_963575035.1. Classification (NCBI taxonomy): domain Eukaryota; kingdom Metazoa; phylum Chordata; class Mammalia; order Primates; family Indriidae; genus Avahi; species Avahi laniger. The sequence continues at coordinate 32,637 of CAUYSK010069334.1, forward strand.
TTAGGGACCACCATAGTTTTTTTTATACACATTTTCTTTATATTACAAATATCCAGCAAATACAATATTACGGTAGAAAAGTAAATCCTTTTTTTTTTTTGAGACAGAGTCTCACTCTGTTGCTCAGCCTAGAGTGCAGTGGCATCAGCCTAGCTCACAGCAACCAAACTCCTGGGCTCAAGCGATCCTCCTGCCTCAGCCTCCCGAGTAGCTGGGACTACAGGCATGCGCCACCATGCCCCGCTAATTTTTTCCATATATTTTTAGTTGTCCGATTAATTTTTTCTATTTTTAGTAGAGACGAG
>CAUYSK010069337.1:0-39245 GCA_963575035.1 Avahi laniger
TAAGAGGACACCATCTGAACATTCCTGTGGGGAAGATAATACCTGCATTTGGGGAAACCAAGGCACAGAGGTCTCACAGTTAAAAAACAACAAAGCTTGGACTGGAATCCAAGTGGCCTTGCTCCAGAGCCCGCGCCCTCCAGCCACTCTGCTAGGACACCTCGCACCCCAATGCATCAGTTCAGCCAAAGGGTGCAGGACGGGGCCTGGCCTGGGACAGGAACTGAATAAATGGCAGCTCTTATTATTCTACTCATATTAGGAGTAATATAAGAACAGCTCCAAGATATTAGCTGAAAAAAAGAGAAACTCCAGAGGGTCGCACAGCACAGAATCCCAATTATGTGAAAAGAAAAAAAAACCAAAAAGCCCAAGCACAATGTATGTCTGCAGACACAGACACACAGACACACACACACACACACACACACACACACACACACACGCAGGGGTGCGGAGAAGGCCCCCAGCTGCCAGCAGAGGCTTCCTTTGGGAGGATGACGTGCTGGGAGCAGGGGAGGAGCACTTTTACTTTTTTTTTTTTAACTTCTTAAATGTATTTTTATATTTTTAAATGTGTGTCTTTTTAAAAATAAAACAGAGTGTTCCTGTATTAGCTGTGTAATTAAGAACATTATTTTTAAAAGCAGGATATGAGATCGTACATGCAGCGTGATCTCAGCCATGTTTAGAAATGCACAGAAAGGAGGGCCAGCTGGACAGAATGATGTCAAAAAGTCAACCAACACTGTCATCGGGTGGTGAAATTATGGGTGATTTCTTCTCTCTGCTTCTCTGGATTTTCCAGAGGTACAATGATGAGCATACACTTTCAAAAGAACTTGAAGTTCTTTTAAAACAACACCAGGATGCTGGGCTCTGGCCAGGGGGTTCAGGTTATCGCCCCGAAGATGCAACAGTGTCCGGAGGGGTGTGGGGCAGAGGGGACGGCACAGCCGGGGGCCTGAGGTCACCTGGCCCCTCCTGCAACCACATGCCTCCCTTCCCAGTCCTCTGTTCTGACGAAGAATTTCCTTGCTGCAGAGATACAATCAACTCCTGAATGAGAAGCTGCCAGATGAATTATTTTTCTAAGTGAAAGAGAAAAATAAATAAACAAAAAATAAAACAGACCTATTGCAATGGGTTCCCTGGCTCGGGGCCCACTGAGGATTCAGAATTGTGATGTAATTCTCACCAAAAGCAACAACAGGGCTAAATCTCTCCCTCTTTCTGGCTGGAGATCCGCTCAGCTTTCTGCCCTCAGCTGTGCCCTTTAACAGAATGGGGGCGCCCGGGGGTGGAGGGGACAGAAAAGCCTGCAAAAGGGTCCGTGCCAGGCTGGGCAGAGTGACAGCCGGAACTTCCGCCCAGGAGAAGATGCGCGGCCCACTTGCTAACAAGTCTAGGGACCACCTCATCACACTCTCCCAACAACCTCAGGCCTATGTAGAGGCTACTAAGCCTATTTTACAGATTAGGAAACTGAGGCTCGGAGATCATCTTAGCCAAGGGCACAGTTTTAGAGAGCTCAGGCGCCGGGTGCTGACTCTGAATCAGACTGTGAATGAGCTTTGTTTTATACAAGTCATTCATTTTCTTGGTTAAAACAAGCAAAAACAAAATAGATGTTTAGTAAAAAGGAAGCTTCCTGGCTCTGCCCGTCACAGGTGCTGCCAGAGCCCTGTCCTGGCCCCCGTCACGGACGGCGCGCCCACCGCAGCTCCCACGAGCGCTGGCTGCGCACAGCTCGGAGCCGCGCCGTCTGCAGACGAATGCTCTTGGGTGACTGGCGGCCTCCTTGCCTTGAGATGCTTGGGAGGTTACGTGACCCCTCAACACACATCACCCTGCAGCCGTTAGCCGACGATGTGGACGGCAACAGCCCGGGCCCATGAGTACTGGGTGGGACAGACGCTATGTGTCATTCACGCCCCAGAGCATCCTGTGTGAGATCAGGCTGAATGTGGGCTTGAGCTGAACACACGTCTTTGCTTATCCTCTTGCCCTGCCCCGAGTCCCTCACTCCCCGACAGCTTCCTCCTCTCGATAAATCACCTGCACGAGAAGCCTGGGCTCTGCAGCTAAGGAGCGGGACCTAAGAGACACGCCCCATCTCCCCACACCAACGTGGCTGCTCTCCAGGGTTAGCCCCTGTGAGTAGTTTCTCGTGTTTTTTATGCCAGAAAAGCTCCAAGTGCACGCATGTTCAATGACACCTGCCTCAAAGAAAGAGCGGGGAGAACCGCGTGCTGCACGCAGTCTGCAGCTTGCCCTTCAAGTTCACTTGACTTGGCCCGGAGCTCTCGCGGCTGCTGCACACGCAAATTAGCCCAAAGGAGGGTCTTGCTGCAGGGAGGGCTGTGGGGAATACTCACGCTCACAGTGCAGATTGGGTAAACTGATGTTCAGGCTGACGTCAATCTTGCCCCCGCTGTCCTTGTCTGGGTCATCGACGTACAGCTCGTTCACGCTGTGGGACAAATACAGAGACGTCCATGAGAAGCGGGCACTGATCCCAGCCGCAGCGGACAGCCAGGGGCCACTTCACTGGGTGACCACTGCTCAGATCACCCAGACTCCACCTGGGCAAAGACCCCGCGTGCTGAAGGCTCGAGTTCCCGTCTTGATCGCGCTCTGCAAATGCTTCCCTGCCTCTCAGAGCTAAGACACTTTCTGGGCTCACCTCGGTGAACCCATCTGTTAAGTGGGGATGACACCACCCCCCCACTAAGTCGGTGGTTGGAACACTGAGCCGAGAAATGTAGGTCCTGTGAGGGATCGGGCGGCACCCAGTACCTTGTGCCTCCTCTTGACCCCAAACGGCCAGCTGGGACGCGGGGGCTCAAGTGCTCACCCTCACACAGCCCTGGGCGGAGCCAGCTCTGAGAAAGGACTTTGCAGCTGCGTGAGTGTCCTGTGGCTGCCCTGACGCGATACCACGACACTGACGGCGTAAAACACTAATTTAGCTCACACTCTTCGGGTCCGAAGCCTAAAATGGGTCCACGGGGCTGTGTTTGGGGGAGAATCCGTTCTCTTGCCTTTTCCCAGCTTCTAGAGGCTCCTGGCCCCTTCCTCCACCTCTGACCTCTGGCCTCTCTCTCGAGAGCTAGTGATTTCGTCTGACCTCCCTGGATAACCCAGTGTTCCCTTCCCATCTCCAAATCCACTTGAAAAGTTCCTTTTGCCGCATAAGGTAACATAGTCTCAAGTTTCAGGGACAGGGACGCAGACATCTTTGGCAGCAGAAGGTCATTATTCTGTTGACCACAATGGCCACAGCTAGAGGGCAGGTGGCTCCACAGACAGCCACGTCCCCTTGCTGTCAGGGACAGCGGCACAATGTCAGCATCTGTTAGCCACCCGTGTTCGTTCCACAAATACTTTTTTGAATACCTACTACCTGGTAGGCACCAGAAACAGCGATGACCAGGCAGATGCGCTCTCTGCCTTCATCGAGCTCACAGAGGCAAGAACCAGACGTTGCTCACCTCCTAAATAAACATGTTGCCACCAACTAGGATCAGCGCATTGACAGAAAGCTGCAGGGGACACTGAGAGGGACTAAAGGGACAGACCTTTGGGGAGAGGGGGCTGGGGAGACTGCTCTGAGATGTGAGGAGGAGGAGCAGGCGCCATTCTGGCACGGAGGCTGCAGCACGTGCAAAGCCTGGAGGTGGGGAGGGCGTGGCTCGTTTGGGGAACTGAATGAAGGTCCCCGTGGCTGCACTGTAAGAGCAAAGGGAAGCGTGGTGTCTGACGCAGACGCAGTCCGGGGCGGGGGCAGGCGAGGCCAGACTGGGGGCTGAGCCGGCCACGTGGGCAGGCTCGCACTCTACTGGGTTCCCTCCCGCTGCCTCGAGGACCCACTGGAGGCGCCTCTGTGCTGCACGAAGACCAGGTGGGAGAAGATGGCACTTGGGGCCGTGTGTGATGGGAACAGAGGACGGGCTGCAGGACACAGCGTAGGGCAGGCAGGACGGGCCGATGGATGGACATGGGGTGCCCCGAGAGAGGCAGGTGGGTGGACTGTCATGTTTCTTTCTGGACCCACTCGTTGGGCTGAGAGCCCCTGGAAGAGGAACAGGACTGGGGAGCGGGAGGTACCAAGTGCCAGAGGCTGTGCTGAGCGCCAGGCGTCTTGGAGATCTCCCCGCGGAGCTGCCCAGTGGACATCCCAAGGTGTGTCTGATTCCCATTTAACTCCCCAAGAGGACAGGGAAACAAAGCCAAAGGCCTGGCCTAGGGGGCAGCGCTGGAGGTGGCTGGGCTCTGGCTATTTTCAGGTCCACAGGCTGTGAGATAAGGGACAATTGCACTTAGCACTAAGCAATTGGACTCCAAGAGAGCTTTGTAAATAGCTGCCTGTCTCAGGGAAAGAATGAGTCAGACCAGGACAATGTAATTTTGTTTTTACTAAGACCCCATCTTTGTGCCCCTAGCACCTGGTGAGACATAGCTGGTGCTCAGTTAACAGGGAACGGTGGGCTCAGAAGCACAGCCAGGGCTTGCTTCCTGGTGAGGGCCACAAGGATATTCCCAGAGACATGAGCCCAACAGATGGGGCTCAGCCTTCAGCCCGCTGGCCCCTGCCTGGTAAGCAGAGGAGGCCTTCTACGTGCTTTCACACTATCCCATCTGCTCCCGTGAAATGTCCTGATCCCCATTTTAAAACCAGGAAATTGAGGCTCAGAGAGGGTGTGCCCCAACCCCAAGGTCACACAACGGGAAGTAGCTGAGCTCGAACCTCAACCCCAGGCTTCCCACAGCTCACGCTGTCTCCCTGGCCTCTCCTCAGCATCCAGGGCCAAGGGAGAAAATGAGGGGAGCCCTGGCCCTGGGAGGCCACACGGTAGGGACAGGGAGGCAGAGGCTAGTGCTTGGCATGGCTCATAGTGTTGGCCCGTATCAGATGCCACCAAGGACAAACGAGCACACAGGATAGGAGGTGAGGCTAGAGAAAGATCAGTTTCCCCACAGCCAAATGCTCCGCCCTAGCCTTCAGCACCCAATTTCCACCCCAGCTTAATTGGCAACTCTGGAGCTTGTTGAGTAATGAAATTGCCGGCTGATTAACACAATGGTCACCCAGGGAGGGTCTCTGGCTTCCCTTCCCAGCTGAGACTCTTCCTTGAAGCTACTCACCTTTCCCACCTGGCCAGGCTGGGCCTCTGCAAATCACTGAGGGACTGTGGGATGATGTCACCCCTGCTAATCCCCTGGAGGTGACCTCAGCGAACAGCAAGGTGAATCCCAGGGGTGGCGCCAAAGTGAGCTCACCCGCAAGGCCCCAGGCCGCCTCTCCCGGGCATGGATCCCTGTCTTCCTAACCAGAATAAATAAGGGCCAGGCTCCCCAGGGCTGAAGGGCCACCCAGAACAAAGGGGGTGAGGTGCCAGGCAGGGACGGAAAATGCGCCAGCGGCTGCACTTCAGCCAGTCTCGTTATGTAAGGCAGGGACTGGCTGCTCCAGGCTCCTTCCTGGAGGGCCCTGGCTCGGGGATAAACACGGTTCAATCACCTGTGCCGCCTGATGAGGTCAATACGGCTGCCTTCCGCGTCCAAGGCAAATGTTCCCAGGCTGCTGGCTTCCTGCCACCCCAGCCAGCACCCCGAGCCTGCCCACAGCCGCCCCGAGGCAGGGGCTTGCCAAGGCTCACTGACTTCATTGGCTGGGGCTGATCTGATTTTAAAAGGCCAACGGGCTGCCAAAAGTCAGTCTACCTGGAATAAAAATAAACGCTTTTTGTGGACCCACTGCGGTTTAAGGACTCGTGTGGGCCTGACTCCTGCTAACTAGCGTGAGTGACGAGGAGACCCGCTGCGGCAGCGGCGGACAGGTGTGGGTTCACCTCCTGGCGCTGCCACACAGAGGCTGGCAGACCTGGGACAAGTCACTTCGCCCCCCTGAGCCTCAGTTTCCTCTCTGTAAAACGGGAAAAGCTTTCAATACGGTTTAAAAATAGGCACAATTAATCTATGGGGCTATTGACTGGGAGGAGCTCATGGGAACCTTCTCGGTGATGGAAATGTGTCATCTTGATAAGGGTGACGGGTACATGGAGTAAACACAGGTGAAAATGCGTCAACCCTCTACCTTAAGATTTTTGCACTTTGCTGTAAGTTATTCATATCTCACTAAAAAGAAGGCAAGAACATAGGAAGGAAGGAAGGGAAGGAGGGAGAGAGGAAAGGAGAGAAAGAGGAGCTAAGGATGAGGTTCTGGCTCCGTCACAGGGCTGCTGGAAGATGGGTGGGCCATGCCGCAGGCTGCCCGACGCGGGAGTGTGTCTCCCGTCTCTGTCTCTCAGGGCCTGCCACAGGCCCTTCTTGGTAAAGAAAATACAGCAGCCTGGGGGAAGCCCAGGCTGACTGGGTTCAAATCCTGGCTCTACCACCTCCTGGAGGACTGGCCTTGGGCAAGGGGCTTTGTCTCCCTGTCTCCCCAGATGTAAAATGGGGACAATCACAGTATCTACGTCATGGGGTTGCTGAGATTAAACAAGAACAAGAGAAAACACTGAGCTCGGTCTTAGGAAATAGTAAGTGCTCAAAAAATGTCCACTATTTTTATCATTATTATTAGCATCAATGTTTAATGAGTTGATAATAACAGGGATACTAAGGCAGGATCTGAACTCTGAGCCCACACTCTTTCCAAGGCATCATGCTGTTTAGATGGGACACGTGTTGGTGAAAAACTGAGGAGCAAGTGGTCCCCAAGCAGACTTGTGCTGCAAGTGTCATCGCCCTTTCTGATAATCTTCAGACATGCTCCCCCCACCATGGCCCACGTGGCTTGCAGGGCATGAAGGTGCTCCCGGCTCCACCACTTTGTGCCCCACAAGCCTCCCCCCATCACCGCCGCCAGGACAGCACTCTCTGAGCCTGAGCACAGAGCACAGGCTTGAAACTTCTTCGGAATGAACCCCCAGGAAGTAGGGAGGGCCACGCACTGGCAGAGCGGTGGGGGGCACATTCCAGGTAGGGGACGCCAGATGGCGTCCGGGAGTCGGGCTCAGAGCGGCCAAGTGCGTAGGCGTGCTGGTAAGCAGTGGCCTTGTAGGGAGAAGGTAAGAAAGGGTGGGGGGAGTGGAGGTGGAATGTGGCGGAGGGCCTTGAAATTCTAGGCTGAGGCGTGAGTCCGATGACATCTATGGAAAACAATTTTATTTGCTTTTAGAAGAGCACTCAAATAGTTCGGATTCCTGCCCAAAGCCGCTGACCTCCGTGCTTCATATTTGATGGGACAGAAACTTACGCAGCAGAGGCCGCAGCAGGCGCAGGGGTGGGTGTGGGGGGGGAGGGGTGCAGCCCATGCGAGCAGGCGCTCCCCGACCTTGGGTTTCAAATCCTGACTCTTCCAGGTAAAAGGAAGCGCATCTATTACCCACCAGGCAGATGTCCAAAATTCGTCCCCGACAGCCAGCTACCCAGCCCTGGTCCCAGCACCCTCGGCCTCTCTGCCTTGGGTCCTCACCCGGCTCCTCCAGGCTGCCCCACCCCAACCCCGTCTTCATAAACCTTTAAGGCCTTCCACTGCTAAGAGCAATGTCCTTAATGCTCCTTAAATGACACTGGGGGTGCTCTGCGCAGCCTGGTCCCCGATTCAGGTTCAAGGCAGGTAACTCGGGGTCAGGGGGAGACTCCAGCTCCCCTTCTCTTAAGCTACTGGCTTCCCCATCCCAGGCCCCTGAGAACAAGACACGAGGCGACCTCCAAGCTGCCACTTCCAGGGGTTCCATCTGCCTGCTTGGCCTAGAATGGTGCACCCAAGTCTTCCCGTCAACTATTCTGACCAAAAAGCAGCAGCTCCCACGTGCCTGGGCCCCAGAATGCTCTGGGCACAGAAGGGTGCTGGGACAGAGGTGGGTGCTGAGTCTGGGCCCTGGTGTCGCGAAGGCTGCGTTTGACTCTGGCTCCTCACTCGCTAACTTCATGTGGTTTAAACCGCCTGGTGCCTCAGTTTCCCCAGCCGTAATGTAATGCTAACAACAGTAGCTACCTCGAGGGCTCCTGTGATGACCCAGTGAGACGATCATCAGGAAGTGCTGACCTGGGGGCTAGCGTGTGGTCACGTGATGAATCCTAACTGGGAAGTGCCGTGAGCTGTATTATGCTACGAATTATCAACGAAGAGTTCCAGTTACTACGTTTTATTATCACAAATCCTCATGAGGTTAATAATTATTAAAGCAGTCAGAGCCTGGGCGGTCAGAGGCTGGAACATTCTGTGGCCAGGCTGTCCGAGGAGGGGGCTGCTCCCCTGGAAACACGGAGTCTCAGAACACCCTGTGGGGCCCCTTTCCCAAGGATAATTACTGGCCTGTCCGAAGCCCAGGTTGAAGCCCAACCACCCAAACAAACATGCCTCCCTCCCCGCAGGGCCAGGCCAGAATAAGCGTCTATGTCACTGATAACCACAGGCCAGGTTGGAACACTGTTGACCCAACCAGCGGTGACCTCACTTCCTCGGTTACAGTCTCAGGGTGTGGGGAGGGGCGCTGACCCGCCGTAGTCCCAAACCGCCAGAGAGGACCAGCCACCCAGGAAAGGAAGAACATCGTGACTTGCAGCTCCCCCCACACCTGCAGGGCTTCCTGGGGGTCGGAGAGGCTTCTGATACATGGCAGACCCCAAAGGGGCAATGCTTTTCCCTCCCAATTGTTCCCAAGTCCCCAGGGGGCACATGCCCCTCTCTATTCATCCCTGCCTCCTCAGCCTCCGACGCTGAGAAGGGAGCCCCGCTTAGCACAGGGCCACCACTAAGTGGCCCCTCACCCCTCATCTTTCCACCTCTCCCAGGACTTGACCGGGTCAGGGTGTCCAGGATGCCCCAGGAGCCAGAGGAGGAAGTCCCAGAGAAGGGGAGGAGGGGACCAGCGGGAACACACTGCTCTTCAGAACAGCCAGCCCTCCCCCTTGGTGAGCCGCACGCGTTGTCCGGGCTTGCTGGAAGGGCCTTCCCCCTGCTCTCGCAAGCCCTGACGTCAAAACTTACCTGTCCGGGGCCCACTGCCTCAGCGCCCCACCTCACCACGGCTGAGCTGACTAACGCCACCCCTCACGTTGTTAGCAGGTGAGAGAGGCCCATTCTGAACTCAGAGGAGGGCAGAAAGAAGGGACAGGAAATTAACATTCACTGAGCACTTATTACATGCCAGGTACAGAGTGGCCATAAAACCTTTTTAGAGTTGCACGGGGAATGCACAGGAAATGAACGAACGCATGCAGGGATATGGACCTGCTGATATCAAAGTATATCAGATACTACACCAAGTACCCTTCCGCTAAATGATCTTGTTTGACCCTCAAAATATCACGTACAGCCCCGCGTTCTCTATCTCCTACCTTGCTTTGGTTTGGTCTTTGGAGCACTTATCGCTAAGCGAAACAGTCTAGTTTTGTTTGCTGGTTGACTGCCTGTGCCCGCCGCCAGCATTTTCAGCTCCTCTGAGCCCGACCCGCACAGCAGGCAGGGGGCAGCCCTGGCCCTGGGCTCCCGGAGCTGCCACTCAAGGAGCGCGTCCCATCAGGCCAGCGGCGCAGAGGGCCGCCCCTGAGGGTTCTGCCTGCTCTACCTTCTACCCTCCCAGCTGCTCACTGTCTCCAGCCCACAGCCTTCTTCCTGTTCTTCCAATACACCAGGTAATTCTTGCCACGGGGCCCCCGCACTCGCGGGTGCTCCTGCCCGCGTGGTCCTTGCTGCTGTTACATGTGTTACCCTCTCACAAGCCAAGCAGGCCCCCTCCCGGAGAGCAGGGTGTGGCCGGAGAGGCCAGAGGGTGCCTGGCATACAACAGGTACTTCATAACGCCACTGAGTCTCAATCTCCCTCTGTTTCCACCTCCTGAGAAGTCCAGTGCCCCAGTCGTGCACAGAGAGGGAGATGCTTGGCTCGGACAGTCATCCCCAACTAGGGACCTTCTCTGAACCCTGGAGGGGCTCATGTCTTGGCAAGTAGACAAAGCCTCTCCCAGAGCAGGAAGTGGAGCTTTGACTCTGGTCTACCCTCCCTCATTTGGCCAGCAATACTGAGACCCAGAGAGGTTTGGCAGCTTGCCCAGGGTCACACAGCAAAGTAGTAATCAAGCAGAGACCTGGCCCTGGGACTTCTGATGCCTTGTCCAATGCTCTTCCCACCACTCCATGAAGCCCCCTGGGCTGTGATGCCGTCAAAGGGGTTAAAAACAGGATTAGAATGACAAGGAAGGCAAACTCTCCCACACCAATGGAGGGAAGGAAGGTGTGTCCAGAAACAAGGTCAGGCCAGTATTTCCATCACAGGGCCATTCAGCGTGCTGGTCAAGCACTCATGTGGGCTTGGAAACGGGCTTGGTGGCTTGGAGCCAGCTAACTGTGTGACTGTGAGCAGGTTCCTTTCTCTCTCTGAGCCTCAGTTTCCCCTCCTGTAAAGAGGGGACGGGACAGCTGCTCCCGGAGCTGTTTGAGGATTCAAGGTGGTGATGCTCGTGTAACCGCATGGCCATCTCGGGCTGAGCTGCAGTTTCCCATTGTCTTGTGTCTGAGAGGGAGGCAAAGGAAACCAAGAAATTCCATGAGTGAGAAAGAAAATTCCAGGCTAAACAGGGGAGGGGGTGGTGGGGAGGGCCGGGGCCCAGCCCCTGATGACATGCTGCGTTGTAAACACAGAAATGAAAAGCCTTTGAAGCCTCCAGCCAGTGCCAAAGGCAGGAAGCTCCTGGTTCTAATTCCATCTCGAGGGGACGGGACCAGGCCCGACTGAGTAATTCCAATGGCATTTCTGTTAACACACCCCAGAGCCTTCACTAGGTTATCTGGATGGCAGATAATTCTAGGGATCATGGATGGATCAACTCTGCATCAGCGCTGCCAGGAAGCCCACACCTACTCCTCGCCGGCGTGGGCCGAAGTGGTGGGAAGGGGTTTAGTGGAGGGGCTGGGCTCTGATGTCAGCAGCCTCACCCCTCCTCGATAGGAAGCTGCACCCCTTCTCTGAAGTCTTCAGCTCCAACACAAATGCCGCTGTGATGATTCAGGGGGACAAAGCCCACTGGCCAAACACACGGACGGCAACGAGGAGCCAATTATTTGTCCATCTGCAACCCAGGAGCCCCCCCCATCCCCGCAGAACTGAACCAAAACGTTCTCTTCAGCTTTAAGCAACGTTCACTTTTGCTCTGACTTTAAAACCCTTCCAAGAAACAGGAGAGGCCAGAGGGTGCGACCAGTGCCACAGGCTGGGAAATAGAAGTTGGAAGGTTCAGAGGTTTCTTTCCTTTTTACGACCTCTCCCTCCTCTTGTCTGAGGTCCCAGAACGCCCTGGAGTGCCCCACCAGGGCAGCGCGACTTACACTTCTGTGGTTATGAATCCGGTGAGCTCCGAAAGGAAGAGGAAGAGGATGAAGAGGCAGCAGCAGACAGAGACTGGAAGAAACAACACAGATGCAAACTGTTAAGGGGTGGGCACCGATGCAGGGAGGCCCCAGGACACAGGGTTTTGGGGGGTCCCAGCGGGAAGCAGCCCCACCTCCGGAAAGGGAGTCTGCCTTGAGAATGACCTGCTGGGGAGGCCGGGGGCAGCCTCCCCGCGTGGGCAATCCCGGGCAGCCCGGCTTTCTTCCCCGAGAGCTCCTTAGTGCAGGGACCAAAAACAGAGGTTGCAATTGGGCGGCCCGCGAATGCATTCTGTTTGGCCTGAGCAATCCATATTTTAAAACTTGGAGTCCACTTTGAACCATCGGCAGATTTCACACGAAAAGCCAGGTTTCTGGCTACTCCGGAACACCCGGCACTCGTTCCTATGTGGGGTCCTAGCCCGCCGGTTTGCCGCAGGCCCCTCCACTCCCTCCTGCTGCCCCGATGCCAAGGCTGCGGCAGCGCCTGCCTGTGTTTATCGCCACTCTCTGTGGTGCCCTCGACAAGCGCCCGCGGCCTCAGACGCAGGAAAAGGAGATGGCTGAGTGGGGCTTCAAGAGAAGAATTCTTCATGGAAGTGAAGAAAGGTCCAGCGTGTCTGACATGCAGAGAGTGTAGAGCAGAGCCCAGAGTCGGCCGTGTGGGTCGTCTCTCTCACCTGCCTGGCCCCCGAAGGCACAGGGGCTCGTGGCCCATGGAGTTGCTCCTTGGGACAGGACATAACAGGCACCCCAGGGGACTCGGATCACCAGCCCATCTCCTGACACCCCCCAACATCCAACCACCCAGCCACACCGAGCCACGTGCTGTTCCCCAAATATGCATCTCGTTTCTGTTCCTTTGCCAGGAACCATCTTCCCCATCTCCCTTCCTCCTCCACACTCATCCTCTCTGCTTGGTGAACTCCTACTCATCTTCCCAGGCCCATCGCAAATGTCCATTATGAAGGGAAGCTACCCACACCCCCAGAGGTAGAGTTCGTCACTCCTTCCTGTGTGTTCCCAGCCTCTATCTGGACACTTTCCACGTTTTATCGGTTATCTGTGGATGTTTTTCCCACTAGACTGAAATCCCAAAAGGCAGAAACTCCACAGCTCCAGCACCTCTCCTGGGACTGGGGACAAGGGAGGCGCTACTAGGTACAAAATAAGGGCTGAACACCCCTCGCCTGAGCTTATCCCAGAGGAGCTTAGTGGGCAAGGGTTCACACTCCAGGGTCATGTGGGGCCCCACCACTCACCTGCTGCGTGTCCCTAGGTGAGCTACTTAACCTCTCTGTGCTTCGGTTTCCTCATCTATAAAATGACAGCGATCGTAGTACCTACCTCATAGGACTGCTCTGAGGACTTAAATAACACAGGGTTGAACATGGAATGGTGCCTGGCAGTAAGTCACTCGAGCATTAGCTCATTATCAGGACTTCCGCCAGGGAGATGTTGGTAGGGTCTGCTGATTTGAAAAACTGGCTGACTCTTAGTTTCCTGCAAAGAAAAGAGTTCCCAGCCCCACTTCCTGATTCTGCTGCATTCTCAGCAGCCAACACTAGACTAGCAGAGCCGTGATGGTGGATGTTAACGCCGGGTATTCATCTTGTTTTTATTAGCCTGTCTGTCTGTCTATATCTACCTACCTCCTTACCTAGCTAAGACGAGCAGCCCCCAAATCAATCAATCAATCTATCTTTCTTCAAAACAAACAGCCCAAGATGCATTCTAAGTGCAGAGGGAAGGGAGCAAGCATTTGCCGAGCACCTCCCGTGCGCTCCATCGTGAGTGCGTTCACAGCACCCTGTCATCTCACACTCCCACCAGCCCCGACGGGCGGCATGAGCCCGTGTCAAGGGTGTAGAATGGGGAGCTCAGAGAGAAGAAGAAGCCGGCCTGGGTGCCACCGTGTGGGGGCAGGCAGGTAGGACTGGACCCACGTGTTCCAGACCCAGCATCCCTAGAAAAGGAGCCCCAAGAACTCAGGCTCCACATGAAGGCTGGGATGGGCCAGACAGGCCCGGGTGTCATACTGAGACATGGGGGACACTCCGACTGCACTCAAACTTTGACAAAGTTGTATAGGGGTAGCACTGAAGGGTTTCACTTTTTATAAAAATAGGTAATACATACATATAAGAAAAAACATCCAGGCTGGGCGCAGTGGCTCATGCCTGTGATCCTAGCACTCTGGGAGGCCGAGGTGGGAGGATTGCTCGAGGTCAGGAGTTTGAGACCAGCCTGAGCAAGAGCGAGAGCCCCGTGTCTACTAAAAATAGGAAAAATCAGCCAGGCTTGGTGGCAAGCGCCTATAGTCCCAGCTACTCCAGAGGCTTAGGCAGGAGGATTGCTTGAGCTCAGGAGTTTGAGGTTGCTGTGAGCTAGGCTGACACCAGGGCATTCTAGCCTGGGCAACACAGCGAGACTCTTGTCTCAAAAAAAAAAAAAAAAAAAAAAAAAGAAAGAAAAGAAAAAACATCCAGCCATATAACAATGTGTATTGTGAGTCCTTCTCCCGTACTGCAGTCTCTTGGGTCCACCCACAGACGTATAAGCATATATATGTACGTAGACCCCTTTTTTCTCTAAATGAACCGCAGCATCATGGCCACACCCTTCCAGCTGTGCCTTGCCTACTCAGCAATCTATCTCTAAGCTGGCTCCGCATCAGTTTATACAGTGGCCATGGTTGTTTTTTCGGTTTTTGTTTACAGTAGGAAACTTAATTTCGAGCTTCCCAGCCAGCTGCTGAACAAATCCCTGGAGATCAGCTATCAATCCACATGTCCTGGCTGCTGTTCTTCCCTTTCTCACCTGCAAACTGTGGTTGTTATACCTCCTGAAAAAGAATCCCACTGAGTAGCAAAACATCCTTTCTCTGGAATTTTGCACCTTTTCTGACCAGGATCATATAGGACCCACATTTCAGAACCATTTGCAGCCCGCCCCGCAGGCCCCCAAGCCCACTGGGTGCAGTAATGATGAACAGGCACACACAGCAGGGAGTGTTAAGAGAAGGTCGGGCTGACTTGGATGCATCCGGGTCTTCTGGCTGCCTTCCTGGCCCTGTCTGCAGACATGCCCCAAGGTTCTGATGCCACCCAGACCAGAGCTGGCAGGGACGGGACGGCAAGGCCTCTTTCTGAAGGCTGTGTGCTTTCTCAAGGCTTGGGCAGAAGCCTGGTCAGCCCAGCAGGTGGACACAATCAGCATCCAGTCTGTTCAGCCAAGACGGAAGGGGTCCAAAGGTCCCGATCGTGTACACTCCCTGAGCCAGGGAGGACAGAAACGAGGTCTCAGTACCTCTGTGGCCTCAGAGGCTAGCACAGCGCTTGGCCCAGAGAAGGTACAAAATAAACATTTGTTGAATGAATGAATGAATGGACAAAAAACATGAAGGCAGGTAAAAAGTATTTCAACCAAAAAGGCCCTTGATACCGAAGGCAGGATGAAGGGTTTTCAGTCCATTTTTGGGCAAGACTCGAAGGCTCTGACTCCGACTTCTGAAACTGACTCAGGCGCTGGGCAGTAGGAATGTGACCCCAAGAGAATGCTCACTGGTCGGAAACCGGTGCAGCCAGCAAAGGGGGCTCTGAGCCCGAGACCCAAGGGTCCAAGGTCGTGCGGCCACAGAGGTGGAGGAGGCAAAATTCACACTCTGATCTCTGAGTCTCCAGCGACCCCGACCCTTCCCTCCGTTATTAGCACACCTATCGCAACGTAAGGAAATGGCGCCCGTCCGAGTCTGCCCACCCTCCGGCTCTTTAAGGACAGAGACCGAAGTCCATTCATGAACCCGGTCCCAGCGCTTGGCAAGGGGCCTGGCCCCACGACCCGGTTCATAAATATTTGTTCACGAAATGGTAGCTAAGGGCTGGCTTCCTACGCCTCACACCTTTCCTCTTGTGTCAGGAAATTCGCCATCCCAGCGCTGCCTACCAGACCACATCCCCGGAGGGCCATTTGGCAGGACCTTCTCAATTTTAAAACGCACATGCCCTTTGACCCAGTAATTCCTCTTCTAGGAAAGTTAACTTACAGAAATAACCTTATGAGGATATAAAAAAGATATGAACAAGGATGACCGTAATGGCAACAAACCGGAATGGGGAACGTCCACCCTCCGGGGACTGGTGACACACACCACAGGTGGTCACATAGTGGAACGACACACCTGGAAAGAAGCGTGCGGTCGCCGTTCGTGCGCTGGTAGGAAGGGTGTCCGGGATGTGTGGACAGAAAGAGGCAGGGGAAGAACTCTGTGCACAGCACGATCCCTTCTGTGTTTGAAACAGTGACACAGGTATATCAAAGCTGAAGTATTTTCCAAAAAGTTCTAGAAGGATACACATCTGATTGTTAAACATACCCATCAAGGGAGAAACTGCAGAGATTGGGAAGAGGACAGAGGGCTGAGCTGTAGGTGGGTGGTAGGAAAGGAGGCAGGAAGCCTCATTTGAGTTTTTGGACCAGGTTCATAAACTGAACAAGCCCCTCCCTCTCGTGGTCCCTTACTGCCCCGTCCTTGGGGGTCAACACCCAAAGCTGCAGAGTGATAAGAGGAGGAGAGTCATCCACACTGAGAGAGTGCAGCACATGCCCTGGACACATTTAATCCCCAGATCAGGAAACTGAGGCTCAGAGAGGTGAAGTGACTTGCCCAAGGCCACACAGCTGCTAAATGGGAGAACAAACCCAGCTCTGCCTGCCTGGAGAGCCCACGTGACAGGCATCCTGCCACTCTGCTGTGTTGTTCCCTGGGTTCTCCAGAGCTCAAGAAGGCGCCTGAGGCTTCTACAAGCCCAGCTGGAGGAAGGGCTGGGGGGGGCCCAGCCGGGGATGGGGGGGTGGGGTGGGCTGTCAAAGTCATCCCCCGACAGAGAATGGCCTGACCTCAGAGGAGGGGGCTCTAATCTCACCGCCCAGCCCCGGGGCCCTGCTCAGGCAGCAGGACTGGGACGGTCAGGGGGCTGGGGAGACCAGAGGGGTGCAGGAGGGCCCACCTCCTGAGTCCCAGGCCCACCTCCACCTTTTGTGAGATATAAAACTTCAGACAAGTCACTTCACCTCTCTGAGCCCATTTTCTCATCCGGAAAATGAGGCTAAAGCATCCCCTCTTGCAAGGAGGCTTTGGTTTGTTTTTTTAAAACAAACTTTTTATTATAAAATAATAATAGATGCAAGGGTAGTAAAAACAGTTCCCACACAGCCTTTCCTCAGCTTCTCCTTATGTTAACGTCTTACGTTACCACGGCACGTTCGTCCCAGGGAAGAAAATAACACTAGCGCAGGACCAATCACTAAGCTACAGACCTTATTCGGTTTCATCAGTTTTCCCACAAATGCCTTATTTCTGTTCCAGGAACCGATCCAGGATCTCGCTTTGCATTTAGTCATCCTGGGTCCTTAGTCTCTCATCTGTGACAATTCCTCGGTCTTTCCTCAGGTTTTCAAGGCCTTGCCACTTTGGAAGAGTACTGGCCAAGGGTCCCATAGAATGTCCCTGAGCTGGGATTGTGATGTTTTCTCGTGATTAGACTGGGCTGTGGTTTTCTGGGAAGATCCCACGGAGGTGAGGCACCCCCTCACGTCACAGCAGGGGTACATGACATCCACGTGACTTGTGACGCCGAATTTCTTCACCGGGCTAAGGTGGCGTCTCCAGGTTTCCTTGCAGTAGTCACCATTTTCCCTTTCAGTTCTCTATTCTTTGGCAATAAGTTACAACGTCCAGCCCATGCTCAAGGGAAGGGGAATTAAACTCTACCTCCTGGATGGGAGATTATCTACATACAGATTGAGCATCCTAAATCTGGAAATCTGAAATCCAAAATGCTCCAAAATCTGAAACTTTTTGAGCACTGACAAGGTGCTCAAAGGAAATGCTCGTTGGAGCATTTTGGATTTTCAGGTTTGGGAGCTCAACTGGGAAGCATAATGCAAATGTTCTACACTCCGAAACACTCTGGCCCCAGCATGTCAGATGAGGGATAACCAACCTGTGTGTTACCTGGATTCCTCTGCAAGGAAGATTTGTCTCTTCATCCCATTTACTTATATCAGTACAGACTCAAGATCTTTTGCTTAATTTTTTGGGTTCTAAACCAATAATACTGTTGTTTATTTAATTACTCAAATGGCCCCGGCTTTGGTCTGTGGGGCCTCTATCAGGTTGGCGTCCGGGTCCTGCAACACTGGCTGCTCCAGGCTCATCTGGTCCTCTTCCTGCCCAGCCTGGACTCAGCCATTTCTCCAAAGAGCCTGGGTTTCTTTTATTGAAGAATTCTCTTCAGAAGCCACAATCTGGGTGAGATCGTGATTTTTTTTTTTTTTTAAATGGACAAAAACAGGCTTAAGTCAAAAACTCAGACTAGGCCAGGCATGGTGGCTCACGCCTGTAATCCCAACACCTTGGGAGGCTGAGGTGGGAGGATCATCTGAGGCCAGGATTTTGAGACCAGCCTGAGCAAAAGCAGGACCCAATCTCTACAAAAAATAGAAAAATTAGCCAGGCGTGTGGTATGTGTCTACAGTCCCAGCTACTTGGGAGGCTGAGGCAGGGGGATCACCTGAGCCCAGGAGTTCGAGGCTGCAGTGAGCTATGATTTAGCCGTTGCACTCTACCTGGCTGACAGAGCGAGACCCTATTATTTTAAAAAAGACAAAAAAACCCTCAAATTTTTTCAAAGGTACAAAGAGAAAAGTAAATCCCCCTCCCACCCCTGAGCTTGTTACTATTGACCATTTCTTTTGTGTCCTTCCAGAAGGAGAAGACACCTACACAGTTACAGTGTTAAGGCTAGAGATTAAACGAAAAAATACATCAATGGCCTGGCACGATGCTGGGCATTTCTTCCCTCCCCTCCCGTCTTTCCATCTCTCCTCCCTGGCCCACAAGTTCTGCAGGGAGGACAGGCACAGGGATGGGGCTGGGGGTGACAGCCGAGAGGGCGGCTACTCACTAATGGCCCCGGTGTACGTTGGCTGTGTAAGGTCCTTGGGCACCTTCCTGTAGATGTCAAACCTGCGAAGAGCAAACGGAACAGGAGTGAGGTGGGCACGGAGGGCGGGCTTCCAGCCAGCAGGCCGTGGTGCCGTGTGCTTCAGCAAGCCACAGCTCTTCCCAGAACCCACTCCTTCTACTCTTTCGGGGCCCCCTCCAAGGGCGCTTGTGGGAGCCGCCCCTGATGGGACCCCTGCTGCCCGCCCCCAACACCTTAGATCACATCTCCTTGTCTTCTTTCCCTCACAGCACTTACTGCCCAAGGTCATGACAAATGAACTTGCCCACTCATCTGTTTACACTTCTCGGTGGGTCTTCCCCCCTTATCAGAATGGAACCGCTGTGAGGGAGGGGCCTTGTTAGGTTTTGTCCCCCGCCGTGTTCCCAAACCCTGGCATGCGCCTGGAGCATGGCAGGCACTCAGTATATAATTGTGGAATAAACTGAACCCTCGCGTCTCGGGGGACTCTGACGCTAGAGGAAACAGGGAAACGCACAGCCTCTCCCGAGTTCTGTGACGACACGTTCCTGCTCTGCGTCACCCCTCCACCCCCTCTTCCCTTTCCTGCCTCCTCCTCCTGTCTCCGCTCCCCCCTGCACCCCCCACCAGCTCCTGCTGCCTGCTTCTCGGAGATTCTGCTTAACTCTGAGGCGTGAGGTTACGGAAAATCCTGCCTGGAGCCCACGGTCCGGGCACCGGCTGGTGGCGGCGCTGGCTCCCGTCTCCCGCTGTTTCCCTCCCCAGAAGCGCACAGACGCCCTGTTTCCGAGGGATCCCACCAGAGCCCAGGAAAGTCGTGGGGTGTGGTGGAAGAATTTGGGGTTTTGGAATAAGACAGACACGGATTTAACTCTGGCCCTGCTTGACTACTGGCTATTTAAGAGTTAAGGCCACGGACTCAGACTGTCTCGGTTCGAATCTTGGCTGGTCCTCTTCCTTGCTGTGTGACCTCAGGCAAACGACTGCACCTCCCTGAGTCTCAGTTTCCGGATCTGTAAAAATGGAGCTACCACTGCTCGACCCTGCAAGGCTATCGAGAGGAGTAAGGGAGACAAATGTCCGTGAAGGACCGGACGCAGAGAGTACCAAGGGGAGGCTCCCCACGCTCTCGGCTTTCCTCCCTTCCCTTGAGCCTGAGTAGCAGACGGTTCTCACACGGCAGAGCTCTATCGAGAGGACCCTCGGCACACACCATGTTCCCAGGCTCTCGGAGGGAACTCGACTTGGTGGAGAGGCTCCTGTCCCCAGGGATGACAGGTCGGCACGTGGCATGTGCCTCCTCCTGGTGACGGGAAACGGAGCGTGCCCTACTAAGCCCAGTGCGACGACTTGGAAATCTTGAATAAGGGCTGATATTTGACTCTGTGTGCTCACCCTAATTACACGTGAAATGTGCTCAGTTTCCTAAGTCCTCAGGGGAGAAAAATCCCTGTGGGTTGTGCCAAGTTAAAAGGTACCACTTTCTCTGCTGCCTGCTCGGCTACCAGTCGCCTGTGCTTGGGCCCCTCAGGGCACTAGAAACTGGGGCTGCAGGAGGTGTCTGGAGGGGGTTCCATGCAACTCACCTATCCCTACCTACCTACTCACCTGTCTTACTCAAAAAATGCGGAATGCTTTAGCACCAAGGGATATATTAGAGAAAAGGGCATGAACCGTGGAATCAGACTGCCTGGGCTTAACCTCGACCACCACTGTGTGACCTTGGGCCTTGTCACTTAACCTCTCTGTGCCTCAGTTCCTTTGTCTGTAAAATGGGGGCAACAACAGTAACTATCTCACAGCACAGTGGTGAGGCTCAAATGACAGAGTACATGTAGAGCACTTAGAACAATGTCTGGCACCCAGGAAGTGTTGTACATTTACTGTTTCTATTGATAACGCTAATTTGACTAACATCTAGGAAGCACCTACTATGTACTGAGCCCTGTTTTAGGCATTAGGGACATGGAGATAAAAATCGACCCTTGGCCCCATGAGCCTGCAGTTTGGCAGCAGAGACAAAGAAAGAAAGGGAAGGAGGATGCAGGAGTGCTCCATCTCGGGGCTGCTGGAGGAGCCCACAAGGGGCACCTAACCCGGCCTGGGGTCCTCCTCGAAGCTTCCTGCAGGAGGTGAAGTGTGAACAGAAGACAGGTGGGTGGAGGGACAGAGCAGCCCAGGTAGGGAGAACAGCAAGAGCAAAGACCAAGAGTAGGACCGAACCTAGGGTGCTGGGTGCTACCCTGACTTCCGGATGGGACAGGGGCCGGGCGTGGAGGGAGAGGAGGCAGGAGAGGTGGGAGGGGCCGAAGGAGAGGGTCCGGCCTGCCAGGCCAGGGCTGAGGACTCTCTCACCAACGCCCACTGGGGCCAGGAGGGCAACTCTAGGTAGGAGGCTGTCCGAGGTCGGCAAATTTGGGAGCTGGCGGGTAGGGAGAGGGATAGGGAAAAAACACACAAGGGGGTAGCCTTCACTGAGCCCCAGCTGATTCTTCCTGCCGGGCGGAAGTGTGGGCCAGGGGGCCAGACCTTCTGATTTTTCAAGAGAAGCCAAAAACTTGGAATTTTACATGGAAGCTCCCCATTCTCAAAGGCTGAGCCAGCACTCTGCAGGACAAGAGAGATGAGACTGCAGAGGAGACCTGGGCCCAGCGTGTGGTGTCTGAGCTGAGAAGCCCTGCAGTGCGGAGAAGGCTGTGGTTGGCCTCCTGTCTCGGAAGGGCCAGGCTGAGCCGGATGGAGCACATGCGGGCTCTCCTGAGGAGACTGGCAAAACAAGTGACAGCGAGCTTTGGGGTGGGGGGAGGAGGGGCGGGGAAGCAGCAGGAGAGATCTCCTCCTCTCTCTGTCCCAACTTGGTCTCTGAACTGCAGAAAATCCCTGTGCCTTGCTGGGCCTCAGTTTCCCTCATTGTGAAATAAAGGAGCACATAGGGGACCTAAAAGTTCTCTTCCAGCTGAAAACTCAACTGGTAGCAGTGCCCTGAGGACTAAAAGAAATCCAGGTGACTAACAACCAACCCAGCTTTCGTCCAGGTCACCATCAGGGGCCCATAGGCAGAAACCGGGCCTCACTGTTTAAAAAATACAGGAGCCACCATTTCAAAACTGGGAGTGTGGTGGGAAGTCAGGGCTGCTTGGGGTGAGATGGCAGGGGTGGCCCGGGGTAGAGTGGCAGAGCCCAGTAAGGGTGAGGAGGAGAGAGATGAGAGATTACTACACACAGGGGGCTGATCGAGTATGTGCCCATACCAAGGACAAGGGGGGCCAGATGCTTCTCTGTGGGGGATGGGAGGTTCAAACATGTGGTGTTAGGGTGGAGATGGAGGTATCGGTGTGACTTCATGATTTTCAATATATGCAAATACTGAAAAAATATATATATATACACACACATCATATATACAGACACTTCCTAGCTCTTTCCATAGAGAGGGTCCAGGAATATACACACACATCATATATACAGACACTTCCTAGCTCTTTCCATAGAGAGGGTCCAGGAACAGTGGCGGCCCACAGCAATAAGCACAACTAGCGCCCAAACCTCAGCTTCTAATTACTACGCTCTACTCAAAGGAATCAGAGCTCCTTGGAGAAATGGCTGATGCCGGGGGCTGGGCAGGGAAAATACAAGATGAGCCTGGCACATCTTATGTCAGAAACCAAGAAAGTGTTCCAAGAACACAGGTGAGATGCCAAAAGGACAAGAACCAGCTTGAGGGGTCTCCCACTGGCCACAGAAAGGACAATGTGAGCACCAAAATAAGTAATGATTGTCACAGATTATAATCCCTTGGGTCAAACAGAAAGCCATGAATCTCCATAGATACAAATAAAGCAATGGGTGAATCAGAAGTCTGATGAGGTACAGGATACTGACATACCTTTGCACCATAGAACACTCATTACGAAGGGGAAAGAGTAACTTTGCGGTGGGGAAACTTGGCAGACACCCACCGCCGCCAAGTGAAGAAAGTGAACGTCGGCAGTAAGGAGACGTCAGCGTCACGTGCCTCCCAATACGCCACACCGAGGAGGGCACAGTGTCGCACAGTGTCGCTCCATGGAGATCCTGCCTAAAACGCACAGCTTCAGTCTGACGGTTAGCAAACATCAACAAGTCCACATCGAAGGGCATGCCACCAAACAACTGGCCGTCACTTGTCAAAAGTGTTAAGGTCATAAAGGATGAGACTTTCACAGACTGAAGGAGACTAACGAGGCATGACAGCTAAATCTGATGTGGGATCCAGGGTCAGAAAAAGGACATGAGTGGGACATTTAATGAAACTTGAGGAAGATCTGTAGATCGGCCAACAGTATTGTCTAATGCTACTTTCCCTGTTGTGATAACGGTACTGCGGTTATGTAAGACGTTAACACTTGGGGAAGCTCAGGGAAAGGGCATACAGGAACTGTGTGTGCAATTTTTTGCAATATGGGGGGCCAAGTCTGACATTATTAATTTAATGGAAATGTAAAAAAAAAAAAAATTAAAGGGGGAGATGCTACTTCACAATCCCACTTAGCCTGCTTTCTTTGCGCATGCTTAGTCCACGTAGGCATTTGGATTCGAGGTGCTGGTCGAACAAACGTGCGCTGAATGTGCAGGGTTTCAGGAAGAGTGCGTCTTCGTGGGGTGGGGGCCGTGGAGGAGGGAGGCTGGGTGATGAATAAGGCTCTAAGAGGCGGGTGAGGCTTGGACCAAACTGCAGGAGGCAATCAAAGCAGGCAGTGCTCAACCATGATCACCTCTAGCCCATGCTGGGCACTCTGACACACATATTTGCATTTATTTCTCACAGTCACCCTGGAAGATACTGATATCTCATTTTTTTAAGAGAAAACTGAAGCTCACTAAACCAGTGAGTAACAGAGCCGGGATGCAAACCCAAGCCTGAGTCCACAGGTCACGGTCTTTCCACTGTCCCACACTTGTGGGAATCACGAGTAGAGCTCACTTGTCGGTAAATTAGATCGAGGTCTTAAGGTTTTGCTCACCTGCTTTTCCAAGGATGCTGCCCCAGAGCAGATGGGCATCTCCTGGAAGACAGGGACCAGTTCAAAATGCTTCAATTCATTCAACAGATATTTACTAAGCACCTAGTCTATAGGGTAGTGTTCCAGATGCTGCGGAAATAAAAGTGATCCAGGCAGACACAGCCCCTTTCCTTAGGAAGCTGTCAGTTGAGCAAAGCTTTTGGCTCCCTTAGGAAGGGCCACCTAAACCCTATGTACTCTAATAGTGACTCCATTCCCACGGCGCAGCGGGGAATAGTGGCGAGGTAAAGAAAGAGCTGAAAAAGACCCTGGTTTCAGAACTGACC
The DNA here is from genome assembly GCA_963575035.1 of Avahi laniger. Taxonomy (NCBI): domain Eukaryota; kingdom Metazoa; phylum Chordata; class Mammalia; order Primates; family Indriidae; genus Avahi; species Avahi laniger. The sequence goes on from CAUYSK010069337.1 coordinate 23,701, forward strand.
ACAAGCCGAGTGAGTCAGCAGTGAATGTCACTGAGAAAATGGGCCACTGGGAGGCTGGTGAGAATCTAGGCATGTGACAGACCAGGAAGTGAGCCGTCCTCCCTGGCTCACATTAGTCAGTCCCTTACTGGGTGATGTGACCAGTTGTGGCCACCTCACCAAGAGAATGTGGAGGAAAGGGTAAAGAGAATGGGGGAGGAAAAGGGACGCCGTGGTGTGAATCTACTGTGTGCTATGGTCATGCTAGGCCTTTGACCGGAATGTTCTCATCTAATTCTCTCAACCAAATTTCGGGTTAGGGATGTCGTTCCATTTCACAGATGGGGCTCAGAGAGGCTGGTGACTTGGCTAAGTTCACATACCTATGAGGCACCGTGGCAGAGATCTGAATCCAGGACTAATTTATGTTCTTGATCCTTTTCCCAAAAGTGTGGGGACAAACCAGGCCCATTTGGGTGGAAAATACTTTTTGGGAAGAAAAATTAAAGAACTGGAATGGCTTAGCCTCAAACAGAGAAAGCTAAAAAGTGGATTGTTCATGGTCACCAAATAAAAAAATGCTCTCTCCCTGTCCTCCAAATAGACTGAGTTTCTCGAGACCGAGTTTCTCAAGGGCAGGTCCTGGGCCTTTCCTCTCCCGTCCGCCTCTCTGCCGCCCTGCCCACCCAGGCCCGTGGGGAACTGAGTCAAATGAATGCATCCACGCAAGCAGAGGGCCCACGGGCTGGCCTTAAAAACAAGCAGAAGATGAAACAGATGGTGGTGAAGCTGGGTGATAGGTACATGGTGCCCCCTGCCCTGTTCTCTCCCCCTTTGTGGATATTTAGAAATTTTCACTTTAAAAAAAGGCAAAATGGCCTGGGCGCGGTGGCTCACACCTGTAATCCTAGCACTCTGGGAGGCCGAGATAGGTGGTTCCTTTGAGCTCAGGAGTTCGAGACCAGCCTGAGCAAGAGCGAGACCCCGTCTCTACTAAAAATAGAAAGAAATTAGCTGGACAATTAAAAATCTATATAGAAAAAATTAGCAGAGCATGGTGGCGAATGCCTGTAGTCCCAGCTACTTGGGAGGCTGAGGCAGGAAGATTGCTCGAGCCCAGGAGTTTGAGGTTGCTGTGAGCTAGGCTGACGCCACGGCACTCTAGCCAGGGCAACAGAGCCAGACTCTGTCTCAAAAAAAAAAAAAGCAAAATGGGCTGAAACTAAAGCAAGACAGCAATCAGCTGGGTTTAAGAAAGACTGCCCTGGATGCCCTGAGAGAATGGGAGCAGTAACTGGAGCTAGCCGGGCAAGAGTTTCTCCCCTGCTAGGGCAGGATCTGAACCTAGAGACCCCACGGGGCCACCTGCCCTCAGCACCCCCCAGTCAGCTTTGGCAGGTAGCCTGAGGTCACTGTGTCCAACCATGTGCTTCACAGCGGAGAAACAGAAGGCTCGAGGAGGAGTGACTCGCCCAGTTCAAGGTATAATTAAACTCAGAGTGTTTAAAACAAAAACAAGCCAATAAAATGCCTGAGAATCCCTGGTCGCTCTCGTGCCCGGGAAAGGCCGTATGCCAGTGGCTCTCAAACAGGGGAGGTTTTGCCCCTCAGGGGACACTGTCTTTTGGTGTGTCACAAATGGAGGGAGGGCTACTGGCACCTTGGAGACACAGGCCAGGGATGCTGCTAAGCATCCTCCAGGGCACAGGATGGCCCCGCAGAGGAGGCACTGCCGGCCCCAGGTACTCACAGCGCTGATGTCAAGAAACCCTGCCGTATGCGGGACTAAACTTCCCACATGCGAGCTCGTTGTCCCATCGATCCTGTGCTGTCTCCAAGAGGCTTCCAGTGGCTTCTGCTCCTGCTGCTGACACCACAGCCACAGCCTTGACGGCCCCCGCAGGGACCAGGAACCTGGAGTCAAGCAGTCTTTCCTCCTCCCTTTTTTCTCTGTGCCTGAGAAGGCAGAGCTCACTTGGAACAACCTGGGTGAAGGAACCCACGGGGCAAAGGAAAAGGCCGCCTGAATTGCCTTTGTGACTTATCATAATGGTGCAGAAGTACAAGTGTCACATTTTAACCAAAAAAGGTGCCAAATTCACGCCTCTAGCTTCATCTTAGGATAGAACAAATTCCATGAGAATGTATGGCAATGTCAGTACTAAGAGTCAACGGGAACACGGGATCTACTTAACAGAAATCCACTTCATGGGCCGCATCTAGCCTACAGAGCAAGGAATGGCTACACAACCCGACCCAAAATAAACACACACGTCTTCCCCTGCGCCCAAGCAAGGAAACTGCCGCTGGAAACGTCTGACTAATGGATTTCATCCGTAATTTCTTTTCATAGCAAAATGCCTCAGCTTTGCTATTTTAACTTTTGCTGCCTGGGACCTCACTTCTCCCCTGTTCCTGCAGACGAATCTCGGATCACTCTGTGGTTCGCCATATGTGGGCGGCTACCCAGCAGGCGCTTGTGATGTCACTGTTTCCAAGGCTTAATGAAATTAGATGCCATTTAGGAGCAAGTCATTGGAAGTGGTGGGTCATTCATCCCAAAAACAACCATCAAGGGTTTTAGCTGGAGCTTTGGCCTGGTCAACCCTGCCCACCAGCCTGTCCGAGCCCTCAGGGCTGAGTGCCAGGGAGTGGGTGAAAAACTCGCCCGTTTGTTCGCTTACTCACTCCCTCTACCTTACTGAGAAGCGCTGGCACAGGGCTGTGCTGTGTGTGTGCGTGCACACGTGTGTGCACATATGTATGCGCGCGTGTACGTGTGTGCTGCAGTACACGAACACACCAGAGCCGAGTAGGAGGTGGGGTGACAGTGAGCCCTAGGACCATTCTCATTGCCCCCTGGATCTTGACTTTGACATTCAAACTTTCAACCACTCTTCCCCCTCTGTCAAAAGGGAAAAAAAGTCCATCTCTGGCCAGGCGCGGTGGCTCACACCTATAATCCTAGCACTCTGGGAGGCCGAGGCAGGAGGATCATTTGAGCTCAGGAGTTCGAGACCAGCCTGAGCAAGAGCGAGACCCTGTCTCCACTAAAAATAGAAAGAAATTATCTGGACAACTAAAAATACATAGAAAAAATTAGCTGGGCATAGTAGCACGTGCCTGTAGTCCCAACTACTTGGGAGGCTGAGGCAGGAGATCGCTTGAGCCCAGGAGTTTGAGGTTGCTGTGAGCTAGGCTGACGCCACGGCACTCTAGCCCGGGCAACAGAGCGAGACTCTGTCTCAAAAAAAAAAAAAAAAAGTCCATCTCCGTCTCTAGCCCAGGTGGAGAAGTGTTGAGGGAGGAGTAACAGCGGCAATCACAGCTCTGGCTGCTGCTACCCCGTTGGGAGGGCTTACCTGCAGCAGGCCTCGGGCTTAGACTTTGTGCTCTTCATCTCAGGTCACTTGTAAAACCCTGAGTGGCAGGTAGTAGCATTCTTTCCATTTTACTTGTCAAAGATGCAGGGCCAGGACTTGAACTCACAGTCTGGCTGCAGGACATTTGCTTCTCACCACTGGGCCACATGCCTGTCTAGAAGAGGGAGACAGGCTGGGAGGTGAAGGGGTGAAGGACTGGACAGGGGGTCTAGGTGATGACCGGCCCCCACGGTGTGTAATGCCGATGTCACCAACACCTGCATGGTTTTCTCCCTGTGCTCTCTCCCCAGACCTCGGTGCCCACACAGAGGTCTCTATCCGCAGCATGGCCCCGAGCTCTGGCAGCCTTTACTTCTATCCCAATTGCCACCACACGTGACCTCTCCCACCCCCAAATACCCTCTCTGACCACAGACTCCTGGCCTGCCTCCTCTCCCTCCTTCCCACGAAGACCAAGTCTGGACAAAGAAGAGGAGTAAGTCTGACTGCTGGCCTTCCAGAAAGCCAGACAAACTACATTCCCCATCAGGAGGCAGCTCCCCCATCTCCCTGGGCATCTCCGTACACCTGGCCCAGCCCCGAGAAGGCTGCAGGGTCTTCTGCTCCTGCTGGGCGGGGTCAGACCTGTCCCTGAATCTCCTGTGGGTCACGCAGGGCCTGGCCCACTAAGGGCACTCAGTAAATTCCAGGTGAAAATATAAAATGACGTCTGCACGGGGCTATTCGCCACGGCACCAGCTGTAATAGCAAATGACTGGAGGCCATCCAAACATCCCGCCCGAGGGGACTGGTCAACACACTGCAGCTCGTCCCCAAAGGGGAGGACGGTGCAGCTGTACGGGGGTGAGGACGGTCTCCATATACTGACATGGAAAAAGGCGTGGGCAGAACACTGCGTTCTGTCAAGTTCCGTGTGTGTTTATGTCGGGGGCACATAGGGAAAAAAACGAACGTACATCCTTGTTCATACTGTCAGAAAGAAACAATAGAACGTGGAACCAAAAGCTCACGCAAATGGTTATTTCTATTATTAAGAGATACACAGAAATATTAAATATTTATATATAAACTTGACAAAAGAAGTACAAGAAATATACACTGAAAACTAGAAAACACTGCTGAGGGAAACTGAAGAAGACATAAATAAATGGAGAACTATGCCACGGTAGTGGCTGGGAAGACTCAATATTGTTAAAGTGACATTTCTCCCCAAATTGATGTACAGACTCAACTCGATTCCAGTCAAGATCCCGGCAGGCATTTTTGTAGAAAGCTGGGTCTAAGATCCATACGGAAATGCAAAGGCCTTAGAATAGAGAAAGCAGCTTTGAAAAAGAACAAAGTTGGATCTGACTTCGAGGCTTACCACAAACCTTCCAGAGGAAAACACAAGAGAAAATCTTTGCGAGCTTAGGTTAAGCAAAGAGTTTTTGGATGAGACACCAAAAAGCCCAATGCATAAAAGAAAAAACTGATACATTAAGCTTCATTAAAATTAAAACTGCTCTGCTCTTTGAAAGGCACTGTAAAAAGAATGAAAAGATGAGCCACAAATTGAGAAAAATATATGTGAATCACTTGTCTGATAAAGGATTTATATCCAGTATAAAGAACTCTCAAAATTCAATAATAGGAACACAAACAGCCTGATTAAAAAAATGGGCAAAAGATTGTCAGATATTTCACCAAAGATTTCCCGGTGGCCAAGAACCACATGAAAAGATGCTAACATCAAAGTCACTGGAGAAATGCAAATTTAAACCACAATGAGATGCTGCTCTACACTGATTAGAGTGGCTGAAATTACAAAGACCGATCATGCCAAGTGTCGGTGAGGATGCCCAGCAACTAGAACTTTCACACACCGCTGGTGGGAGCGTAAGGTACCGCAACCACTTTTGGAAGAGAGTTTGGCAATTTCTTTTCTTCTTTTTGTTTTAGTCAGTCAAATTTAGCAGTAGGGGGTTTATGCCAACTTTAGTGACGCTAATAAGTTCTGACAACCCACTAGTTTTGGACCAGCCAACAATTTCTTATAAAGTTAAATACACCCCTGCCACACGATCCAGCCATTCTAGACTTTTGCCCAAGAGAAATGAAAGCATGTGCCCACACAAAGACATGTACATGAATGTTCACGGAAACTTTATTTGTAATAGTCACAGGATGGAAACAACCCAAATGGTCAAGAGGAAAATGGATAAACAAGGTATGGCATATCCGTAAAACAGAATACTACTCAGCAATAAAAGGCAATGCAACGTTGACAAATGTAACAGCATGGATGATTCTCAAATAATCATGCTGAAAGGAAGGCAAACGAGGGTGGAGATGGTATGATTCCATCTACATAAAATTCTAGAAAATGCAAACTAATCTAGAATGACAGTAGGTCGCTGGTTGCCCGGGGAGGAAGGAAAGGACGTATGTGAGCGAACTTTGGAAGTGATGGATATGTTCACTGCCTTGATTGTTACGAGGGTTCCATGGGTGTATACATATGTCGAATTGCTCAACTTTTACACTTTAAACATGCGATATTTATTGTAAGTCAGTTATACCTCAATAAAGCTGTCTGAATAAAAAATTATAATACCGGCCATGATGGAAATACATCGAATACTTTAAGCAATCGAAGAGCTCATAACAGTACTTCAAAAAACAAATAAAAGGCCTATTGGACAACACGTTTAGAGCTGCTAGGCCACCAACTCATCATTCTGAAAACTGGCAAATAAACGGACGGCACTTATTCTTTCTTTTTGTACAAAATACGTGCCTAGGGAACCGAATAGCTGATGAGGGCAAAGTTCTATTTTATGGAATAATTTCAAAGAAAATGCAGAAGGACTAATAGGAAAAGCCTCACCGAGCACCCTCTGAGGAAACGCTGGAGTGGGCAATGACCAGCGATGGCAGCAGACCCTAAAAGACGGGCCAGGCTGTCACCTCCGGAACCCAGGAGTCAATCTTAGCACCGAGAGGGAAGAGACCCAGTTATTCTGCACCTCTCAACGTGATGCAATATACAGCCGCACTAGGAGTGCTTCTTGCCAAGAGAACTGACCCCGAATCTAATTAAGGCTCCAGATCTAACTACCAGTTTACAGAAAATACCAGGAACAGGTTACAATGATTCAATAAGCCAAATCCATTTTGTGGGCCATTCTACAGAATAAATGACACTGTTTCTTCGATAAATAGATTGGAGGGAAAAAAGTGGAGGCAGAACTGGTACAGATTAAAAGAATCTTAAGAAACATGTTAATCATATGCAATGGGTAGACCTCGTTGGATCCTAATTCAATTTCATGCTAGCCACGCACTTTCCCAGCCTTCCTTGCAGCGTGGGGTGGCCACATGACAATCCTGACCAATGACATTTAAGCAGGAGGCTTCTGGGGGCAGGGAGCTCTTGATTTTGTGATGCAAGTGTCAGACTTCCCTGGCGCTGACATCTCCACCCCTACTCCTACCTTCCCATCTTAAATGTAGATATAAGAGCAGGAGCTGGGGCAGCTCTTTTGGGACCACAAGGGAAAAGCATAGCCACCAGCAGAGATGAAGACTCTGGCATCCTTGAGGTGCTAAACTAACATCAGCAGCTGCCTATCTTGTCTTCTTGTTATGTGAGAAAACAAAGACAAAACCCAAACCTTATTTAAGCTGCTGTGAGTCACGTTTTCTGTTACTTCAGCTCAAAGTGCTCCTTACGATACAACGTAAGGGAAGAGGCAGAGGGGGCGTGGGAAGGTCCTGGCTTCTTGCTGACATCAGCTGGAGAACTTGAGCACATTGCTGTTCTATCTGGAACGTTCTTCCCTCTCATATCTGCATGGCTTGCTCCCTCGTCCATGTGCGCCTGCGTTCAAATGCAACCTCCTCGGGGAAGCCCTGCTCTCTTCCTTCACAGCACTCGGAACCGCTCCCTGGTGCTACACGTACCTGTGTGCGTCCGACTCCGCCACTGGAATGGAAGTTACAAGACAGCTGGAACCTCACCTGTCTGTATGGCCGGGGCCTAGGAAAGGGCCCTGCACAGAGCAGGTCCAGGAGAAACATTTGTGGGATGGATGAAGGAGGCAGCGTTCCTCAAAGCGTGGTCCGTGGACCACTGCCGCAGAATCTAGCGGGGAGCTGGTTCAATCCGCAGATTCTAGGGCCTTGTGGTGGAAGGAACTAAATCAGGGTGTGCGTGGGGAGGCAAGGAATCTGTGTTGCTACAAAGTGCGGTTCGGGAGACGCCAACGCATGCTAGAATGCCTGCGGTGTAAGCCGCACGTTTATTTCTAATCTCGAATGTATTTCCTAAGACTTACAGCTTCTACCCACCGGAGTTACCACAGGTCAGCGGAGGAACGGGAAAGGGGACTCCTACCCTGTGGGCCAAGCGCTGCTTAGACACTTGGCCCACTCCATCCCTCGGAATCCTCCCCACTACCCACCAGGAACCTTTAAAAAATGCAGAAACCCAGGCTCAGAGAGGCTAAGATGGTTGCCTAAACTCACACAGGCAGCAAGACGCAGAGTCAGGGCTGGAACCCTGGTCAGCCCTACCCTGGCGGCTGCACACTGACCCCCCGCGCCCAAACCCCTGGGCCGCCCAAAAGCTCCTGTGGGCCCTGGGGAACTCGGCTGTCCGTGCTCAGTGCTGCCCCCTCCCCCGTACCTGTGCAGGGCTTGGTGGGCGCTTGGTGAGTGGGTAAAGGACGAAGGGTCCCACGGGGGCTGAGGGACTGTGGCGCTGTGCCACTTGGAGGGGGGCCCCTCACCCCCATCCGCCTGCCCCGGCCCACAGCAGCCAGATGAGCTCAGGTTCGCACAGGAAGAGGAAAGACAGCCAGGCCTTGGCCGGGAGTCAGGCTTCCGGCTTGTCAGGGCCACAGGGAGTGCTGGGTGGGGGTGAGCAGGGGCCCTCAAAGCGCTTCCAGCTCACTGGAAACAGGACGCAGCCAATCGGCCCCACACCAGGACACAGGACACAACAACCCGAGTGCAGATGCTATAAATGGAAATGTATTCTTAGAGGGGCAGAACACGAGAAGGGTTTTCAAAAGTGACCCATCATCGGATAAAAATACAGACGGCATTTAAACGCTGAGCGGCAGGAGCTATTCCGGGGACTGGATTCTCATGCTCGTGGATCCCCGCCAGGCACGGCCTTCCACAGAGATTTAAAAGGAATAAAGGGTTGGTGTCTGTGTGTTTAAGCTGAGGAGGAGAGCATTCTGGGGAAAGACATTCACGCCAAGATGCCTGGGGGAGGAGCCCCCTTGGAGGGACCCACCTGTCCCTTGCCCTCTGCCCACACCTGCCCACTGGATTCAGCTTTGCTCTGTGCTGTGAGGCCGCCTTTTTGACAACACTCTTGGTGACCTCGAGAACTAAGTTGAGGCTGAGTTGTGGCCAGGCTTGGGGTAAAAGCGCAGGACAGGACTAAGATTTTCGGAGGGGAAGGAGGGTGACATTTGCTGAGCATCTCCCAAGAACCCACCTACTAACTCACACCGTCTCATCTGATCCTCAAAACCATTCCAGGTATAAAAACTAGCTTCGTCCCCATTACAGAGAAAGGAAACAGGTTCGGGAAAGACCAGGTGACTCTCAGATGGAGACCTTGAGCCTCGGAAGGCAGGCGGGGACGAGGCTGGAGAGGAGAGGGCGGAAGGTGCCCGGGCGGAGGGCAGAAGGTTCACGACCCCTGAGGCCCAAGGTCACTCACTGGCGCGGCCAACCTCGGACCCGCACCCTTGTCCGTCTGAACGCAGGGTTCCTGCGCCAGGCTGGGAGCCCGGCAGAGGGACCCGAAAGGGCAGGAAGCTGTGTGCGTTCTAAAGATCTGGATCACAACTAAAGGTGAGACTTTTCAGACACACCCATGCAGAAGCGCATAAGGGATGGAATGTTCCTGTTGGCCTGGCTGAGGGAGCGGTTAGCTGGTGATCATTTTCATCTGGGCACATCACAACGTTGTCAGTTTTTCTATTAATATAATCGCAGATTGTAAATGAAGAAATAGAGGCAGTCGAGACCTGTCTGAGGAGACCTGCCTTTGGCTGTGTTACCTGCCCCTTCTTCCCACCAACTCTGTTCCCCAAAGGCTGTTCTGTCCCAGCTCTGTGGCCCCGTCTGCATCACCCCCCTCTCTCTCCTTCTCGCTCACTCATCTTCTCCATCATCCAGGACCGACTGGGGACCAAGCACTGTCATGGGTGCCAGGAATACAACAGGGGTCAGACGCAAAACTCCCTGCCTTCACCTAGCTTCTACCCTAGTGGGGAATGAACTAATGGATGTCAGTGCTGGTAAGTGCTGCAAAGAAGAATAAAACAGGCTAAGGAGATAGAGTGTAATTTGGGGGGGGGGGTCTCTCAGGTGGGGTGAGAAGTGTCAGGTAAGGCTCCAGCTGACAAGGAGACATGCAAACGGAGGTCTGAGTTGAGTGAGACAGCAGCACATGGACAGCCAGGAAAGAGCATCCGGGCAGAAGGGACAGCACGTGCAAGGGCCCTGAGGCAGGGAGCCTATCTGGCAAGTTACTGGAGCAGCAAGGAGGCTGATACAGCTGGAGTGGAGGCGAGGTCTGAGGCTCTGGGCAGTTTGTGAAAATTCAGCTCACAAATCCCTTTCTCTGAGACTCCAGGTGCCTCCTTCGGTGTGTCTCCCTGTAGTCACCTGACATGCACTGTATTGTCACTGAACACGTGTGGACTGTAGTCACAAATGAACAGCACACCCACCCTGTCTCATTCATGCTATTGGTGTCTTTCCCTCAAAGCTGTGAGTGTCTCAAGGGCAGGAAGTTGTCGTACATATCTTGCGGCCCCCAGTGCCTGGCACTGCAATCCTAAGGAGGGAGCGTCATCTATAAGGGCCACTGAGCCACAGAAGACTGTGGGTCTTTCCTGAGCCAAGAGCTCACCTGAGATGTGCAGGTGAGTCCCCTCAGGGAGCTACCTGGCTTCCCAACCACCCAGCAATGAGACTTCACCGAGGAGAGGGCAGGAGGTGGGAAGTGCGGGAGGGAGGGAGGGAGGGGAAAGGATCCTCACCCCCCAGCAGATTCCCAACACCTGCCTCAACCTGTGCTTTCTTCAACAGCTTGTGGCATCGCTGAGCCCTTGCTTTAAGGAAAGCTCACGTAGGAAAATAAAAATGTAAAGCAAATTTATCAGGCAGTTATTATTCACAGATAGAAAACACCTTTCCCTCTGGAAGAGATTCCGGGAAACGTCAGTGTCCCAAGTGAATTAACAGGCCAAGCATGGGTCACCTAGCTGCTCACATCAGCAAATGAGAGACAAGCAGGCCGTACGTCTCTGATAGAGCACACTTCTCTGGAGCAGGAAAACGCCTGCTGGGGCTGGGCAGGAGAGTGCGAACAAAGACCCCCAGCTTGGCACGTGGCTGGGACGAGGGCCCAGAGTGGCCAGTTCAGAGAAACCAGAAATCTGGGGGTCTTATGTGAAATGACCAATTAAAAAATGATGCCAACTATTTTTAAAAATAAAATAATATGCAAAGCAAACGCTTCTGAGTCATATTTGTCCTGGGGACTATCACGTTTGGGAACTTGACCTTGAATCTTGAACATGAAGCGTTTTTGTTTCGGAACAGACAGTAGAACAGAAAAGACAGTGAGAAGGCAGAGAGAGCTGAAAGTTGCAGAGCTAGAAGGGAACTTGGAGAGCACAGAGCTCCCGTGTGGCCGAGAGGCTTCATCCGCGGCATCACGTCTCACGGTTGCCTTGCCCAGCTGCTAAGGCTTAGCCCTGCCCAGCTGCTAAGGCTTAGCCTTGGCCCAGTGTCCAAGTGCTGAGGTAGATTAGCAATGTCTGCCAAGGACACGGGAATGGGAACAGTTGCTACATGCTTCCTGGGTATTGATCGAGGCTGATTTAGTCCAGACCCATTTTAAAGGCAAAAAACTGACATCCAGAAAGCTGCACTGAAACACCTAATGTCACAGGCAAGAACCAGAGTCCCATCTGGGACTTGTCCCATGACACCCAGATGCCCCTGAATCTTTAAGCTTTTGGAGCTGTTCTCTACCAACAACTCATCTTGGAGAGAAGCCATCTCTAAACCAATAATGCAAGTCAATAAGAAAATCTGATTTCTACAGTGATTCATTTTATCCATCACTTCTTAGAGACAGCATCTTTTCTAAACAGCAAGCCATCTGACGCTGCTGCCTCCGGCACACACACCGTCCCAGCTGCGGGCCCGGGGCTGGCCGAGGGGCCTGGTACCAGAGGGAGCCCGGGCCCACCCGAAGCCGTGGCCTGCTTCCCAGCTCGGCCCTCCTCTCCCACTCGGGGTGAGTCACAGCTCACGACTTCAGTGTGCCGGCTGCAGAGTCTTCAGTTTTACTTGGCTCCTGAGCAAAATGTACTTTTCCAAAGGACATTGATTCAACTGGGCCTGAATTTTGCAATTCCCTGGCAGCAGAGAGGCCAGCCTCCCCTGAGCACACGCTGTCCTGGGGAGTGGGGAACCAAAGAATGTAGTTATCACCTTCCTCACCTCCTCCTTCCTCCTCCCCAGGTGGGGAGGTCCATGCCCTGGCAGAGCCCCCAGCATGCCTGCCACCCCCTCAGCCTCTCCTGGCCACCTAACCACAACCATTGCCTCCTCCGGGTCCCCACGAGGTGCGCTGCAGGACCGGATTTCGACCACACCTGACGGCAGGCTTGGAAGCACGACTGGCCGAGAAGAGCCCTGTACTCTGCAGATCCATGCCCCCTTCCCATCTCTGCTGGGGATGTGGGAGGAGCACAGGCCCATGGCAGCTCAAGCACCAGCAAGGTACAGCGGGGACTCATTTTTCTGTTGTAAAAAAATAGACTATATTTTAGAGCATTTTTAGGTTCATGGCAAGATTGAGCAGAAGGTACAGAGATTTTCCATATTCCCCTTGTCCCCACACACGCGCAGCCTCCCCCACCACCAACATCCTGGACCACAGGGCACATGTGTTACGACTGATGACCCACCGCTGACACACCATCATTACCCAAGGTCCCCAGCTGACATAAGGGGTCACTCTCGGTGTTGTACATTCCACGGGTCTGGACAAATTTAGAATGACATGTAGCCACCATTACAGTATCACACAGTGTTTCACTCTCTAAAAATCCTCTGTGCTCCACCTGCTCATCCTCTCCGCGCCCCCTGGCAACCGCCGATCCTGTTCCTGTCTCCATAGCTTTGCCTTTTCCAGAACGTCATATAGCAGCAATCACAGAGTGTAGCCTTTTCAGATTGGCTTCTTTCACTTAGTGATATGCATTTAGGGTTCCTCTGTGTCTTTTCACAGTTTGATAGCTCGTTTCTTTTTAATGTTTAACGATATTCCATTGTCTGGATGGACCAGCGTACCTGGGTCTTTTAATCCCTACAGATTTTCGCAACCAGGGGCTCTACTGCCTCATGCACTGGCTGCATGATTTGGACAGATTTTTCCCCAAACCTCCAGCATTTTTCATCTGTAAAGCGGGGATAAAAATACCGCTTGGCTCGTGAGAGTGAGGATTACATGCAGAAATGCGTGTAAGGGTGTGAATGGCAGTTCATGGCACAGAGTTACCATCACCACCAGCACTGGGGCTGTCGCTACCATTAGGGGGCTTTCTTATGCCCTCTCTGCTCTGTGGAGCAGCGTGGGGGGAAGTGGAGACAGCCCAGGCCTTCGGTTCAAATCCTGACATTGCTTAGGCAACTGGCTAGACCTCTCCGAGCCTCAGTTTACTCATCTGTAAAATGGGGAGAGGGCATTACATCTCTCTCCTAGAGTGACTTTGAAAAACAAGTGAGATCACTGGAATGTAGAAAGAGCCGTTGGAAGCCAGTAGGCATTCACAAAACGTTAGTTGCTCACTGAGAGGGAGAGGTCCTTCATGTTTCCTATCAACAGCCCTGCTGAGTGTGGAATGCAGGGAGGGAACAGTGGGCATGCTTAAGGATGGGGATGGAAGTCTCCCCCTAGTGCTGGGGCAGGGGGCTGTGGGGAGAGGCTAGTGTCATCTTGCCCTGCCCTGCCCAGCCTAGCTGGGACCCACTGGACAGTGAGCAGGTGGCCAGGAACAGGGCGGTAACACCTCTGCAGCCAGCCAAGGTCTGCCTGGCTGTCTTCCTGGTGTCAAGTGACAGCAGAGAGCTGGAACGCTGAGGCAGGTTGCCAAGGCCAGCCAGCAGTTGTTCTTGCAGCCAGCAAGGGGCAGAACTAGGGACACAGGGAAAAGTTACGGGAGAGTAGCACCCAGCTCACACGTGTCCACCAGTGAGGTCCATGGAACTGCGGGAGCTAAACAAGGACTCCTGTGCTCTCCCATGAAACATCCTTGGTCTTTCGACCAAGTCAGACCTGCCCGCCTGGCAGGCCCATCGCTGCCACCTGTAGCCAGAGTGGTTGGTGTCACACCCTGACCATGCAGTGTCAGTGACCCCAGGAGGGAAGGGCTGTTAGGATCCTCGCTTTCCAGATAAGGAAGATAAAGGTCACCCAAGGTCACCCAGTTGCTAGGAAGCACTGGAGCTGGGCCTCATGCCCTTGCCCTTCAGAGCCCCCACGGCCCAGAGCCGAGCCAAGGTCTGCAGAGATTGCGCGGATATCGCTCTGCATCTCTCAAGCACCGGTTCTGCAAATACGATTAGCACCTGCTCTGCCAGTGATAAAAAGGGGAGCTAAACAAAGGAAGTCCCGCCTGCCTGCGAGTCAAGACAGCCTCCACTGTGAACGCTACGCTCGCAGAACGCCACGAGCACCAGGAAGGGCCAGGGGGCCTCCCGAGCCTCGATAGAAGACAGGCTGGAGAGTATTTAGACAACGGGTCTGGAGCCGGTCTTTCTGGGTTCAAGTCCCAGCTCTGCCACTTGCCAGCTGTGGCCTTAATTTACCTCACTGCTCCATGCCTTGTTCCCCAGGCGGTCAAGCAGTGCTCCCCTCGCTGGGCTGTTCATACGCTAGCACATGGAAAGCACAGAGCACGGTGCCCGGCCCCCACGACTGACCGCTCTCTGCTTTCTCTGTTATCACGTAGTTGCAGGGAATGGGGTACACAGAGGACCACAAGCAGTTTCTTCTTCCCCAACTCCCCCCGCCCCAAGTTCCTCTGAGGGCTGCTCGGCAGAGGTGGCTCTGGTGGACACAGGCGATCAGGCCAGAAGGAGGGGCACACTGTGCTCCCACAGGTGCAAGATGAGAGGGAAACCAGGGTAGCTGCAGGGGCCCTGGGGACCCGCCAGGTCACAGTCGCTGTCACGAGGGCCGTGAGCATCTCCGCTGCACGCCCATCTCCCACCGCCGGGGCCTCTCTCCTCACTCTGCTCTCTGTCTGCTTCTCCCCGACTGGCCTTTCCTTCTGGACTCTGCTCCCACTCTATTCACCTCAAGAGAATGGAACTGGCCGGGCGCAGTGGCTCACGCCTGTAATCCTAGCACTCTGGGAGGCCGAGGCGGGCGGATTGTTTGAGCTCAGGAGTTCGAGACCAGCCTGAGCAAGAGCAAGACCCCGTCTCAAATAAAAAAATAGAAAGAAATTAGCTGGACAACTAAAAATATACAGAAAAATTAGCCGGGCATGGTGGCGCATGCCTGTAGTCCCAGCTACTTGGGAGGCTAAGGCAGGAGGATCACTTGAGCCCAGGAGTTGGAGGTTGTTGTGAGCTAGGCTGATGCCACAGCACTCTAGCTGGGGCAACAGAGTGAGACTCTGTCTCAAAAAAAAAAAAAAAAGAGTACGGAGCTGAGGTTCTGAATCCCAGAAAGACTTGGAACATTTAAGTGAAAATTTAACTGGGTGTGGCAATGGAAAAAAAAGAAAAAGTGCGTACCCCCACGTACACTCAAATTAAGGATCCATTAAGAATTCACACACAGGTATTAGAGTAAAAATTGACCACCATGCACGGGAAGGAGGGGTACTGCCCGTAGGAGGGTAGTTCTGCTGGGATGAGTGGGGATGGGTCAAAGTGGGAACGTGGAGGCAGAAAAAGAGGAATACAGGGACTAGGGCCTGCTTTCTTATAATGGAGGGGGCGGCATGTATTATTCTCAGTGTGATTTTTTTATGTCTAAAATAGTCTACAAATGAAAAAAAAAAAACCTCAAAAGTACCAAAAATCAGATACTACCACAGCAGAAAAGAATGGATTACGGATGCATACAACATGAGTGAATCC
>CAUYSK010069338.1:0-13743 GCA_963575035.1 Avahi laniger
ACTCTGGGAGGCCGAGGTGGGAGGATTGCTTGAGCTCAGGAGTTCAAGACCAGCCTGAGCCAAGAGTGAGACCCCGTCTCTAGTAAAAAATAGAAAGAAATTATCTGGACAATGAAAGAAATATATATAAAAAAATGAGCCGAGCATGATGGCGCATGCCTGTAGTCCCAGCTACTTGGGAGGCTGAGGCAGGAGGATCGCTTGAGCCCAGGAGTTTGAGGTTGCTGTGAGCTAGGCTGATGCCATGGCACTTTAGCCTGGGCAACAGAATGAGACTCTGTCTCAAAAAAAAAAAAAAAAAAAAAAGTGTTGATAGATTAACTGCTTTTGAGAATCTTCTTAGGTTATAAATACAAGTGCTTTTGAGGAATGGCTCATGAAATCTGATGTGTTACTTACTTGGTTTCTTTTTCTTTTTTTTCCTTTTTCTTTTTCTTTTTGTTTTGCTTTTTTTCAAGACAGAGTCTCACTCTGTCACCCTGGCTAGAATATAGTGGCTTCATTATAGCTCACTGCAACCTCAAACTCAAGCAATCCTCCTGCCTCAGCCTCCTGAGTAGCTGGGACTATAGGCTTGTGCCATCATGCCTGCCTAATTTTTTCTACTTTTTGTAGAGATGGAGTCTCGCTCTTGCTCAGGCTGGTCTCGAACTCCTGAGCTTAAGTGATCCTCTCGCCTTGGCCTCCCAGAGTGCTAGGATTACAGGTGTGAGCCATTGTGCCTGGCTATGGTTTCTAAAAATCTTTTTTTTTTCTCTTCGAATCTTGTTTATGGATAGTTTTATATTTTTTATCCCTCCTTCCCTGTCTCTCCAGTCTTGTTGCTAACAGTTTTGAAGATGGCTCCTATATAGACTCACCATTGGACCCAAATGGAAGCTTCAATGTTCTCATTAAAGAGGAACCTCTGGATGATTATGACTATGAAGTTGGTGAGTGCCCAGAAGGGGTCACTGTGAAACAGGAAGAGACAGATGAAGAGACGGATGTATACTCAAATAGCGATGATGATCCCATACTAGAGAAACAACTAAAGAGGCACAATAAAGTTGATAACCTAGAAGCTGACCATCTGTCTCCTAATTGGCTACCAAGCAGCCCATCAGGTGTTGCTAAAGCGAAAATGTTCAAATTAGACAGTGGAAAGATGCCAGTAGTCTATCTGGAGCCTTGTGCTGTCACCAAAAGCACAGTGAAGATTTCTGAGCTGCCTGATAACATGCTTTCCACATCTCGAAAGGATAAATCTATGTTGGCAGAATTAGAATATTTGCCTTCGTACATTGAAAATTCCAGTGGGACTGGTTTCTGCTTAGGCAAGGAATCAGAAAATGGTCTTAGAAGACATTCACCAGATCTCAGAGTGGTACAAAAATATCCCTTCCTTAAAGAGCCTCAATGGAAATATCCTGATATATCGGACAGCATTAGCACTGAAAGAATACTTGACAGTTCAAAAGATTCAACTGGGGACTCACCTTCCGAAAAAGAAGACTTGGGCAGAAAGAGAACAACTATGCTAAAGATTGCAGCAGCACCAAAGGCTGTGAGTGTTAATCAGAATGCCCCTGCAAATGTCCCTGGAAAAAGAGGAAGGCCACGGAAATTGAAACTCTCTAAGGCAGGGCGACCACCTAAAAACACAGGAAAATCTTTGACTGCTACAAAGAACACCCCTGTAGGCCCTGGGAGTACCTTTCCAGATGTGAAGCCTGATCTGGAAGATGTGGATGGTGTTCTCTTTGTTTCCTTTGAATCAAAGGTAAGATTGTAATTTCCAGTCTTCTCTCTAAGGCTAATTAGTATTCTTGAGTTGTATACTGACTGAAAACTGAATCAGAATCTAGTTTTGTGAATGCATCTATTTGTGAGAGAGCATATGTGTTTGTGTGTGTGTGTGTATGTGTATGTGTGGGGAAGTGTCTGCAAAATGTTTGGTTTAGTTAATATGTATCACTTAAGATATTTCATTTGAATAGACTTTAAAAATTATGTCTACTAAATCTCAGTTAATTTTTGCACTGTTTAGCTGGATTTTTTAAAATCTTTGAGTCTTATTGGAATTTTCATGATTATGGACTTTAAAACATAAAAATACATGACTAGTTTACTAACTTTAGGCATACTCCATCTTTTTCACCTTGTGCATGCCCTCTTCCACCTTGTTTTCATTGCTAGTAGTATAGTACCATTGGAGAACCAAATATTAATAGTCTGCTTTACACATTGATAATGTGTTTATTCTGCTCCCAACTCTTCAATCAGATTATTTTTCTTTTAGATTTTTTTAGAAGACTGGTCTTTCATAGTTGGTTACACAGGTGTTGGACGTTTAATCCTTTCTACCTATTTTCCTCTCTTTGTTGATTGGAGTAAGCTGTCTTTATATAGGTTCTGAGATATCCGCGTGCAAATTGGCATAAATACAGTTTGAGGTCAGTTACCTGACTATGATATTATATTTAGATTTTCTTTTTGCTTTTTCCGTTCTGATTATTAATGTAGAACATTTAGAAAATATCAAAAAGTATGAAAAAATTGCTCATGAGTTCTGTTAATTTAGAGTTATCATTGTAAACATGGTGTATTTTCCTCCTGGTCGTTAATTTTTCTTTTTAAATCCTGGTTTACTTTTAAAGTGATATGAACTTTTTTTTTTAAATATATATAGGAAGCTCTAGATATTCATGCAGTCGATGGGACAACAGAAGAACAATCTAGTCTTCAGGCATCAACCACAAATGACCCAGGTATTATAAAACAGTATAAAACGAGATGTATTTGTGGCTTGGGCTCTGTTAGTGAAATGCAGTGTTCATGCTTCTGTAGTGTACAACAGTTTATTTTAATCATTGTTTGTTTTGTGAGTAGGCTGCAGAGCAAGAATTTCCCAGTTGGAAAAGGAATTGATAGAAGATTTGAAGTCCTTGAGGCACAAGCAGGTGATACATCCTGGTCTCCAAGAAGGTAATAGTCTCTATAGTCTCTAGATGTTTCTGCTTTCCTTGGTGTTCTCTTTGTGGTGTTTTTTTTTTTTTTTTTTTTTTTTTTTTTTGAGACAGTCTCGCTCTCACCTTGGGTAGAGTGCAGTGGTGTCATCATATCTCACTGCAACCACAAATTCTTGGGCTCAAGCCAAGAGATCTTCCTACCTCAGCCTCCCCATTAGCTGGGACTATATAGGCACACACCACCATGCCCAGTGAATTTTTTTCATTTATTTTTTAAATTTTTATTATTTTTTTAGCATATTTTTTTGAGACAGTCGCGCTCTCTTGCCCAGGCTAGAGCGCTGTGGCATCAGCCTAGCTCACAGCAGCCTCAAACTCCTGGGCTCAAGTGATCCTCCTGCCTCAGCCTCTGGAGTAGCTACAGGTGCACACCACCACACTGCCTAATTTTTTCTATTTTAAGTAGAGATGGTGTCTCGCTCTTGCTCAGGCTGGTTTCGAACTCCTGAGCTCAAGCGAGGTGAGATCCCACCTCAGCTTCCCAGAGTGCTAGGATTACAGGCGTGAGCCACCATGCCTGGCTCCAAAGAATGACAATCCTTCAATAACTCTCTGCCTTTTCCGTTATGATTACATTCTGAATGTGGTATTAAGTCAGTGATTAGCTGGAATTTTCCTTATAGCATATGCTTTTCTGGTCTATGTTTACTAGTTACATAGGTGTTTACGTAAGGATAAACATTTTGAGTATATTTTTGTGGATTCTTTGTATTTCAGTGGATTTAACTAGAAGGCATTTTTTTGCCATACTACATTATATTAAGTGAATCTGTCTTTGCATGAATCTAAAGCCTCTCTTTTTTAGTTCTATCTTTATGAGTCTTTTTTGTAATGGTGTAAAAAGTAACTTCTAGGCTGGGAGTGGTGGCTCATGCCTGTAATCCTAGCAATCTGGGAGGCCGAGGTGGGGGGATCTCTTGAGGTCAGGAGTTTGAGGTCACAGTGAGCTATGATGAGGCCACTGCACTTCAGCTGGGATGACAGACCAAGACTCTGTCTGAAAAAAAAAAAGACGCTTCTAATATGGTTAAATGAAGCAAAAGCATTTAGGAGTATAATTTAGTTTAAACTGTCATAGGTAGAAAAGATTTTAGGCTTTTTCACACTATGCTTTCTATAAATTGTTCAGCTCTCATTTTCTGCAAGCTAAAGTTATTTATGCTCATTCATATGAAATCAGCTAAGTCCATGTCTTATATATCTGTTAGTTGGGGAAGGATTGTCTTGCAGGGCAAACATTTCAGGATAGTCTAGATAAGCTAAATTGGAAATTACTTTGAACAAAGTTTATGTACCATTGACCTTCCTACTTTATAGGGCTTTTAAGAAAATGTGTATGTGTAAAATACATTTGGTTTTTTCGTTAGTTTTTAGGACTTGGTATCACTTTTTGGTGGGAAGTTCAGAATATACAAGTAAATGCAGATAAATATGTAGGAAACACAGTCTCTAAATTTGATTGTTATAAGTCTAGATTTTTTTATATGTCTACCTACTTGCTAGTATGGGTACATTTTTAATGACTTTATTCTTTCTATTTTCTCTATAGGCAGCTATTCTGGCAGTTTTTGTCATTAATAATAAATAATATTTTTCTTCTCTTTAAGCACTATCGTATCTCATTTGATCCTTTGTTTAGGATTCATTTCTCACTTGAATTTCTGCAGTAGCTTTTTGTTTTCTGGTTCTACCCTCTGATCCCCCTCTTCACCTTTCCTAGGTAATTCCTGCTTATTCTAACTTATAACTACACTTTTCAGTAGTTTTACCAGGTTGCCTTGGGCTTTTCAGGTCTGTTTCTTTTTATTTATCTCTTATAGGACTTATTTACCCGATTGTAACTTCTAAAAGTCAGTTGAGAATATATAACACTAATATTCCTTGAAGTCTGGGAAATGTCTTTTGTCTCTCCAAGACCATCTGCATTATAGAGAAAGTGCAATAAGTTCTCAAAGCATACAACCCAGTGTGGTGGATTGGTGTTCATTGTGTTCATTTTATTGTTGAGAAAACTAAAAAATTAAGAAGTTTAGCTTAAGTCATACAATTAAGAAGTAGTAAAGAGGAGATTAGATACCAGTTGTTTTGACTCATAAAACAATAAAAATGGATGTTTTAAAGAACTAGAATTGCAAACTAAAACAGAATAACCACCTTTTTTATTTTTCTGTGACAGGGTTTCACTTTCTCACTTTTTTGCCCATTGCTATGATGGTGTCATCAGAGTTCACTGCAACCTAAAACTCTTGGACTCAAGTGATCCTCTCACCTTAGCCTCCCAAGTAGCTGGGACTACAGGCTTCTGCCAGCATGCCTGCTGGCTAATTTTTCTTAATTTTTTTGTAGATATGGAGTCTTACTGTGTTGCCCAGGCTGGTGTCAAACTCCTGACCTCAAGTGATTCTCCTTCCTTGGGGATTACAGACATGAGCCACCAGGCCCAGCAATTTTAATTCAATTTTATTTATTTATTTATTTTTAAAAACAAGAGTCTTGCTATTTTGCCTAGCTTGGCTTTAAACTCCTGGGCTCAAATGATTCTTTTGCCTTTGTCTCCTGAGTAGCTAGGACTATAGGTGGGTGCCACAGTACCCAGGTTGCCATCTTTTGTTCAGATAAATTCTATGTGGAAGATACACAAATTAGCCATAAGAATTTGTGCCTCATAACCTACCTAATGTCTTCACTTTTAGGGAACTAGCACTCTGTGAGCTTTTTATTGGAAACCTATACCTGTGACTTAATGGTTTTACTATGATACTTAGTAATTTGAACTCCTTTTGGCTTCAATTTTGTTGAAATTTAAGTTAAGTACTTTTCCAAAAGATTTCCTCTTACCCTGTAAGTAAAGAAGTCATTATATTGATAGGCTCAAGTTAACCATAAATGTCACTAATAATAACTAGATAATCAGTAGCCACTGCAAGGCCAGGTGCTCGGTTTGTGGCAAGTTTGTATTAGAGACCCTAGAAAACGACCACAAAGAGTTAAAACACAAAAGATCAGAATTGTGCTCTTTATGTATTAGTTATCTATTATTTACAAAGTTACTATATACTTAGCAATTTAAAACAATATATTTACCCTATCACAGTTTATGTGTATGAACAATCTGGGTATGGCTTAGCTGGTTCCTCTGCTTAGGGTTTCACAAGGCTGCAATCAAGATGTTGACCAGGCCTACTTTCTCATTAGAGACTTGAGTTTTCCTCAGCTTTTTAGCAAAATTTATTTCCTTGCAGCTCTCGCAAGATGGGTGCTATACTCTTACGTTATCACATACATAATAATCATGTACACCCTATTCTGTTTCCCACATTCCATTGCTTGGAAACAAATCACAGGCCCTGCCCACTATCAAGGAGGGGGTTACACAAATGTAATACCAAAAGCTGTGGATCATGGGATCACCTTATAAAGTGACTCTGCTACTGTTTATTTTTATTTCATCATTTTTGCTTTTCACTGTCTTCTTTAGTGACTCCCCTTCACCAAAAGGTTTAAAAAAGAAAAAAGGGAGATAATATGATTTATGATCCTTTTTTCTTGTAGTGGGCTTAAAATTGAATTCAGTGGATCCAACAATGAGCATTGATCTTAAATACTTGGGAGTACAGCTACCTTTGGCTCCAGCTACTAGCTTTCCTTTTTGGAACCTTACAGGAACCAACCCTGCCTCTCCTGGTGAGTGTGTAGCTTATGTAAAGTGAAATACTGTTTTTTTTACTTAAAGTTTAGGTTATTTGTGATATGAATAAAAAGTTACCTTTATTGGAGACATACAGGATATTCTAAGGTAGCTCTTTTATCTGTTGGCATGGTATTAATAAGTGATTTATATATTTTAGATAAGATCTTATTAATTAAATAGATCCATAATATTGACTTGCTAGAATTTTGGTCATCTCTTTTATTTTTTCTTTTATAGATGCTGGATTTCCCTTTGTTTCTAGGACAGGGAAAACCAATGACTTCACCAAGATCAAGGGATGGAGGGGAAAGTTTCATAGTGCTTCTGCATCTAGGAATGAAGGTAATCAGTGTTTTTTTTTTGTTGGTTTGCTTTTAATTCTAAATGTGGTTTGAAACATATAGCCAATACTTTTTGTTAAAAGTAAGGCTTGGTTGTTTTTCTTTATTCCTTCTCTCCATGCTTTAAAATGCACTGAAAATAATTGTCTTGCCGATTTTTATCTGTTAACTGATTTTCCTATAGCCATGACCCTGGGGTTTAGTCCTTAATCATGTCAGGCTTAAATAATCCCTGCAGCCTTTTTAGCTGTGTTTCTCTTATTCCTACAGTTACAAAAAGCATCATTCTCAAATATTATTTTAGAACTGTATACTTCAAAGTAGACTTCTGATCTAGGCATTTGTGTGCCTGTTGGTCTCCTTTCTAGTGCTTTTCATTTTTCCTTGCACTTGTTTGCAGTTTATATTCTAACCGGGTAAATTTACCATTTGTCTAAAATTGTTTTTCTCACCTTTGAATCTTTGTTCACTGTTGTAACAGTGTAGTACACGTCTCTCTGCTGAACTTAATGTTTTTATTCCTTAAAAACTAAATATTATACTCCGCTTTTTGTGGCCATCCTTCTTCCCTAGCGTTTTTATCAGACTCGAGCTACTCTGATCACTTAAGTAATGTTTTGGTGTTCTGTTGAGGTCTGCTTTGATTTAATTCCGTTTTTTGCTGTTATATTTTTACTTACCCCTGGTCTAAACAGTTAGGTCAAAAGTTATCAAAGGTTGAAGACTCTTAGGTTAATTACTGTTGTTAGCACTTGGCAAAAATTTGTGCTCAACAAATTATGCTATTTGATAATTTTAGTGTTAAGATAATTTTTGAGAATGGATTTTAATGTAGTTGGTGTTTGAGACTTAGAGAATGTATTTTAATGTGTAATTAGTGTCTGAGACTCAATCTCTTCACTTCGTTTTCTATTTTTACTTCTTTCTGAGGAGGGATAATTTAAAAGATTCAGCAGCTTGTAGCTCAATACTTCTGGCCTTTTTTAAAGTGTGTTTTTCCAAAGATCTGCCCTAGATTTCTTTAAATATCTTGTGTCTTATTTCCAGGTGGAAATTCAGAAAGTTCACTGAAAAACCGTTCTGCTTTCTGTAGTGATAAGCTAGATGAATACTTGGAAAACGAAGGCAAGCTGATGGAAACAAGCATGGGTTTCTCTGCCAATGCTCCCACATCTCCTGTGGTATACCAGCTTCCCACCAAGAGTACCAGCTATGTACGAACACTTGATAGTGTACTAAAGAAACAATCTACCATTTCCCCTTCTACCTCTTACTCTTTGAAGCCTCATTCTGTACCTGCTGCCTCTCGAAAGGCAAAGTCTCAAAACAAACAGGCAACTTTCAGTGGCCGAACTAAATCATCTTATAAATCCATTTTACCATACTCCGTTTCACCAAAGCAAAAACACTCTCATGTGATTCTAGGAGATAAGGTTACCAAGAATTTTTCAAGCACTGTCTCAGAAAATCAGGTGAATAACTTTGTTGTGCCAACTTTAGATGAAAATGTATTTCCAAAGCAGATTAGTTTGCGTCAGGCACAACAGCAGCAACAGCAACAGCAACAAGGAACTCGCCCTACGGGCTTGTCTAAATCTCAGGTGAAACTAATGGACCTGGAAGACTGTGCACTTTGGGAAGGAAAACCAAGGACCTATATCACTGAAGAACGAGCAGATGTATCCTTAACAACTCTGCTTACAGCCCAAGTAAGTATCTGCTATTTTCCAGAAGCATATAGTGCTTGGCTTGAAAGAGTGAAGTTAGTGAGGGGAAATGCGAATGGGGCTTTTTGGCAGGATGATCAGCTAGTTTTCAGCACTTAGTTACCTTGGTGACAACTAAGGAGCTGTCTTCTCCATTTGTTCTTCTTTACTAACTAGACACTCCAGTATAGATCTCTCTTGCCAGCAGAGGGAGCTAGTACAATTGCACTTTTGAGTAATATCCCTCTCTTGCTTGCATAAAGGCAGCTGGCCATTCTGAAAATGTCTAATTTCCTTCTCCATCATGTTGGGGAAGTACATTTGCTGATCTGGTTAAAACAACTTTGATGATTCTGGTTAAAAGGTACTGAATCCCAAAAAATCCAGAAAATTAACATATGGAGGAAAAAATTTTATCTTTTGTAAATTTTCTATTAAGAATTTTTCATTTATTATCGATGCACCTATCTTAGCCTCTCGTGCATGTGAAATGACACAACACGTTAATAATTTTTTGGTCTGGAATTTCTGTACTTTACCTTCCATTTTTAAGTTCTGTGACTGAATTCTGGAGCTGAAGATCATCAGATGTTGGGACTAAATGCAGATTGTAACTACCCTAGACCAGGGACCAAAAAACGTTTCCTGTAAAGGGCCAGATAGTAAATATTTTAGGCTTTGCAGACCATACAGTCTCTGTTGCAGTAACTCAAATCTGCTGTTGTGCCACACACAATGTGTATGTGAATGAGCCTGGCTGGGTTCCAGTTATGAAACTGGCTGGATTTTGCCCATGCATCTTATGTTTGTCAACATCTGCATTAGAACATTATGTGCAATATCTATTCGAGAATAAATCCATCCTTGTTAAATTTGCTGATAATTAATGAGAATATTCTCTTGTCTGTGCTATGCATTAGAATGGGAGATTGCTCAGAACTCTGGTTATATTCATGTTCTGTCCTTTTAATCTGTGTTAGTCTTATGCTGTTATACTCAAGAGAAGAAGGCAGACCAGTATATGACTGTAAGTTGTTGCTGTTACATGGGGATGGTTTAGTAGAATTACAATTTTCTACTCTAATTTTAGGCATCTCTCAAAACTAAACCTATCCACACAATCATAAGGAAACGAGCTCCTCCTTGTAACAATGACTTCTGTCGACTGGGTTGTGTATGCTCCAGTCTAGCTTTGGAGAAGCGCCAACCTGCTCACTGCCGCAGACCAGACTGCATGTTTGGTTGCACTTGTTTGAAAAGAAAAGTTGTACTTGTCAAAGGGGGATCCAAAACGAAGCATTTTCAGAGGAAGTCTGCCCATCGAGATCCAGTATTTTATGATACTCTAGGAGAGGAGACAAGAGAGGAAGAAGAAGGAGTCAGGGAGGAGGAAGAACAATTGAAAGAGAAAAAGAAGAGAAAGAAGCTGGAATACAGTGAGTATTAATTGAGAGTTAAAACAGTGGTATTATTTTTTGGAAAAATGGTTGTTTTAAAATAATACCTACTTTAATCGTGATCAGTGATCTAATAAGAATTTTGAGAATTCTTAACTATTCCATATGCTCTGACTGGCATGTGTGATAGGAATGTGTGCACACACACACACACCCCTTTTTAAAAATCTCAGAGAATGAGGCTGGGCGCGGTGGCTCACGCCTGTAATCCTAGCACTCTGGGAGGCTGAGGCAGGCAGATCGTTTGAGCTCAGGAGTTCGAAACCAGCCTGAGCAAAAGCGAGACCCCGCCTCTACTAAAAATACAAAGAAATTAATCGGACAACTAAAAATATATAGAAAAAATTAGCCGGGCATGGTGGCACATGCCTGTAGTCCCAGCTACTCGGGAGGCTGAGGCAGAAGGATCGCTTGAGCCCAGGAGTGTGAGGTTGCTGTGAGCTAGGCTGACGCCACTGCACTCACTCTAGCCAGGGCAACAGAGTGAGACTCTGTCTCAAAAAAAAAAAAAAAATCTCAGAGAATGGCTTTTCTGTGCTAAATTTGAGTCGTACACTCTTACTTCAACTTCTAGAATGTGTTTGAACCTTTGAGTTTCATCCATTTTCTATATTCCCTCTACCCCTATGTGTGCATTTGCATGCGTGCACGCGCGCGCGCGCACACACACACACACACACAAACAGGTATTCCTTGGGAAGAACACAGATAAACCATATAATCCATCATGTTTTCTAAAAGGAAATGTTTGCAATAAGACTCTCTGGTCATGGTTGGAGATTTGGGGACAAAATAGGGACATGACAGAGCTGAGCATCATGTACTCTTTTAAAAAGCTTATTTTTCCTTTTAGATAAACTATAATATAGATGTAGACCCAAGTTACATATTATTTCATTCTTGATTTTTTTCCCTTTCTATTATATCTTTGTATTTTTGTCAAATGTGTTGAATATGATTTTACCATATAATTGAAAAGGGTTTCTTGTTTCATAGTTTATCAAGGGATTAATATTACTTTATTAGCAGTTTTTATTTACATTTCCTATTTGCTCTGTACTCATTTCAGTAGAGATGATGATTAATATTTCAATGTATGTTCTCTCAGGATTTTTTATGACTACATATTTGTGCATACACGTATATGTATTTATAGAAGTGGACCTACTGTGTATGTGATGTTATAAATTGTAAAATTTACTATCATAAGGTCATATTCTGCTTCCCATATCATCAGTTGTAGATCTACATTATGTCATTATGTTAGTTTTAATGGCTTCCTATTATTATAATACTTTTGGTTAGACATTAGCCTTTTTGGGTTTTTTAAAAATTATAAACAATACAGTGATGAATATCCATGTTTAGGATAGGCTATTAAAAATGGAATTACTGTGACAGTGGGTGCACTTAAGCATTTGTAGGTGTTAGTAGAATCCTACCAACTTAGACACATGCAAATAGTTGGATAGTACCAATTTTTCTGTTTTCACACAGGACATTTAAAATGTTTTAAAATTGTCAAACTAATGGGCAGAAATGGATATCTTTTAAATTTGTATTTCTTCAGTGATAGGTTTATTGTGCATTTGCCATAAACTTTTTTCTGTAAATTGCCTTTTTGAATTCTTTGCTAACCTTTATTGAAATGGCTGTATTTTTTTTCTACATTTTGCAAGAGCTTTATATTTCCAGGTTGTAATTTTGTAATTTGTATTTTAATTTTGTTCATTACCCCATCTCTCCTCCCCTCAAAAAGAAAAAAACAGAGATAGTTAAATCTGGCAGTCTTTTTCTTTTATGGTTTCCACCTTCGAAGTCTTGCTTAGAAAGTCTTTCTCTATTCTTAAGATTACAAAAATATCTAATTAGATTTTTTTCTGGTACTTTTATAGACTTAAAAAAATTAAATTGTTAATATATTCTGGAGTTTATTTGATGTGACATTTGTAGTAGGGAATCATTTCTTCCCCACATGGCTACCCAGTTGTACCATCACTTACTGAGAAATACAGACTTTCCTACTGGTTTAAAATGTCACCTGTAATGTAAATTAAGATATGCTAACACTTAGGTCTTTTTCTGACCTCTCTTGTTTTGTGACACAGTGCCAGGCTGTTATATGTACTATTTTAGTGTTTAAGTGAGGTACTATCTTTGTATACCTTAATGATCGTTGTATAGATAAGGTTTTAAAGGTTTAAAGTCAAACATAATACAGAACTTTGAGCTCTATCCATATTTCCTTACTGAGTTTACTCACATACTTAAAACAACACATTGCCATTTCAAAGCAATAAGAATAAGTTACAAAAGTGCTTATAAGGAGGAATACTGTATATCTCTTAGACTTCCTTGCTTTTTAAATTATTGTCTTTATCCTATGCCCTACCCTTGACCAGAATTAAACTCTGGAAGTTAGCCAGTTGTCAAAATATTTTTTCGTTTACTCGTTGGTATAATTCATTATAAAAAAAAACATGGCTATTCCCTCTTTAGGAATCATCAGTTTTCTTGTAATGTTAGAGAAAGGATGAAGAAAGGAGGGATGATAATTTTTGTTAACAACTGCTATATAAAAAGGGTAAAAATAAGAGAGAGTTCTTGGAGGAAAAAATGTTGCTGAGACCAGAAATAGACAGACAAAAATATTAATAAATATAAAAACTGAAAAGAGTTGAAATCTCTTATATGTTTTGTGAAAAGATAGATGGAAAATGAGGAAAAAAGTTATAAATGATTTAGAGGAGTTGAAGAAAGAACAGAATATAAAAGAGAAAAAAATAAATGATGGAAGAAAATATCACAAAGCTGAAGGATATGAAATTTCAGATAAAAAAGGGCCTACCAGGCAGTAATAATTTTAAGGTGATTTGTACCACATCCTTTTGACATTTCAGAACATTAAAAATAAAGAAGATACCCTGAATGCTTTTAAAGGTTCCCGAATGCTTCCTGTTTTGTATAGGAAGAATATAAAATCAGTTTGATGTCAAAGAGATATCAGTAACATTGGATGTGTTAATAATTGTTTCTAAAGTCAGGATGAGGTTAGCTAACCAAATTATAAATAAAGTATGTTTATAAAATAAAGATACAGTATATTGAAACATGTAATGGTGCAAAAAGTTGACCTCTTACAGAATCTTGGTAAATTTGAGATTGTGTTCCAGGAAATGAAAAGGGAATTCATGAAGCAGGAGATATCATCTAGAAAAGTGAACTTGTCCCTAGACGGTGGTGGGGAATCTTAGGATGACAGTTACATAGCAAGACTAGAAAGTAATGTTAATTTAAAATAGAAAATTAGAAAATGTTGATAAGAATATCTTCAGGAAGGTATTAGATTTATTTTGGGATATAACATTAAGAAATTGGATGAGGCCGAGGCTGGCTGATTGTTTGAGCTCAGGAGTTTGAAACCAGCCTGAGCAAGAGCGAGACCCCGTCTCTACTAAAATTAGAAAGAAATTAACTGGACAACTAAAAATATATAGAAAAAATTAGCCGGGCATGGTGGCGCATGCCTGTAGTCCT
>CAUYSK010069339.1:0-16938 GCA_963575035.1 Avahi laniger
GCCCCTGAGTCTGGCAGCTGCCCGGTAAGCCATGCGCGTGGCTTTCAACAGATAAGCCAGGGCGGGGAGGGGCCCCTGGCCCTCTCCATGCTCCCGTCCAGCACTTGGGACACGGGCATGAGGATAGCACAGGCCTCCAGGTCTCCTGGGTGCCGACGATGAGGCCACGCGTGTCAGGAGCTAGCATGGGCCCCACGTCCCCTGCCCGAGGGTCAGGGCCATTCCCTCCTGCTGACCCCAGCCTGGGACACAGGACGCTGCCACCGAGCACAGGCTTCGTCGTCTCAGGGGAGTGGGTGCTGCAGGAGGCAGAGGAGCCCAGAGGAGCCAGGCAGTGGTCCAGCTGCAGGGCTGGCGGGAGGAGGAATGTCCCACCTGGCCCTTGGCCATGTCGGGGTGTGCCAGGAGATGGGGTAGGGCTGGGGGCCCTCCCCAAAGAGCCTCCTTGTCCCTCCTCAAACCTCAGCAACTTCGGCTGCCGCTAACCTGTGAGATGACAATGGGGAAGGACTTCCCAAGACCCCTTGCGCACCCCAACTAGGGCTCCCTGCAGCCTTTACGGCACATTCTCTCCAGTCACTCTCTGGGCCCTGGCCGCTCCCCAGGAGCTCCTTCCTCACCACGGCTGTCCCCAGAGCAGGAGCGCCCCTGCCATGCCCAGAGGGCCTCTGGCTCCAACCACAGTCGGCGTGGACCGCGGCGAGCCAGGCACGGCTGTCCCACTCTCCCCATGTCCCTGCAACCGGCCCCGGGCACACTGAGCCCACCACGGCCCTTGCCTGAGCCCAGCAACACTGATGCCCAGCTATCGGTGTCCAGGGCAGGAGGGGGAGCGCTGGAACGACTGTCAGACGCACAGCATCGCCGTAGCTGCCTTCTCGTGTGGGGAGATGGACGGGTGCGCTGGGGGGACGGCGGGCAGAGGAGGGGACAGAAAGAAACCTGACCACAGCCCCACGTGGGTCCAGGAGAACCCAGTAAGGTACTTCCCCAGTCTCTGGCAGGGTCACAGTCACAGGCCGTTCTGTCCCTTGCGGCTGGATCCTGCTCCCCGGTCGGGGGAGGAATGAAAATGCCCAAACCACCAAGTGGACCCAGCATGGCCAGAGGGGGACCTGTACCCGCTGTTGGGCCATCTGCCCCCTACAGAGCTGGGCTCCTGGAGGGTGGGCAGTTATTCTGGGCCCCAGTGACGGGGCCCCAGGGTGAGGAGGACCCAGCCAGCCTCACTGGCTCCCAAGCCTGGCTGATGACAGCCCCGGACACACCGCAGGGACAAGGTGGTTTCCTCAGGACTGTTTCCCTCACGTTTGCTCTTAAAGGCTCCATTTTTACCTCCAGGATCGCCTCCAAACATCCAGGCCTGGGCGCAGCCAGCATGAGGGGAGCCCAGTCCCTGCCCTGGGGCCCCCCGACACTGAGGCAGGGCAGACCGCTGGAGGCTGTGACTCCTGGACCCTCAGTACCTCCCACTAAAGGGGACTTTGCCTGCAGTGCCATGCATACGCGCAGTAGCGGGCTATGGTGGGGGCTCCTGCGCCGCCCCCTGCACCTCGAGGCCTCAACACCCAAGACAGGCGGGAGGCAGGGCCCTGCCCAAAGGGGAGCCTCAGGACAGCTGCCTACAGGCCACTCAAAGCTCAATTCTACTCTCTGACTCCATGGTGTGGTCGAGCAGCCTCTGAGGGCCCCGGAGGATGCCTCAGGCTCACAGAAAGGGGCTGTTTCAGCCCTTAGGCTAGTGGGTCCTCAGAGCTACTTGCAAGACAGGACTTGAGTGTGGAGGGGCCCAGCCTACCTGGGGGGTGGGGAGAGCCCTCAATATAATTTGCTGATTGCAAAGCACAGGCCGTTTCTCAGCACAGCCGCAAGCTCAGTGCCACGAAGCAGACACATCTCCTCCAAAATGTCCGAGCCCGGCAAGTCAGCGCATCAGCACATGAACAATCTGTCTCCCTGTCCCAGACCTGCTCCTGGAAGCCCGGCCAGCTGCCTTGGGCCGGCCCTGCATGTGGTCAGCAGACGGCCCAGGCCCCAGGACAGAAAGGCAAGCCATTCTTCCAATAGCAGCAGAAATTCACTTCAGAGGCAGAAATAAAGAGATGGCTAAGCTTTGCCTACTCCAGGGACAGGGCTGAATCCGGACACGCGCTCCGCCAGCGAGAGCTAAAGAACCACCCGCATCGCCCTGGCAGATTCATGAAAGTCCTTGGGGCATCTGGGCTGCAAGCCAGTGGGACACCCCCCATCACACCCCCAGGCTCCCCCCAAGGCCTTGACTTCTAGCACTCACAGGAGATCAGCACTGTTTAAACTGGGCAGCTAACAGTTCAGGAAAACCACCAGCAGGGGTGCGGCTGCCCTGAGCCAGGCCCTGTCGGCTCATCAGATCTCTCTGGAAGGGAAGGGTGGACTAGGACCCGCAGGGACCAAGCACGTCCCAGGACCCTCGCCTGCTCCTCTGGCGCGAGGGGAGCAACAGCAACTCCGGCTCCTCTCCCACCCACGGCGCCACCTCCTCCCTGTTCAGAACAGCCGCTGCCCACTGCGGCCCTACTGCGTGTCCAGGCACGTGCCAGGTGCTTGTTTACAAGACAAAGGGTCTGTGGATGATGCACCTGCGGCCGTTGTGGAACTCAGACTCACACGTGTGGGGCCAGCAAAATAGAGGCCCCAGGCAGATACACTGTGATCCAAGACACAAGGGCCACAGCCCCGGACCGGCAGCTGCCACTTCAGCGCAGGGGGGGAGCCCCAGGAGGGGCCCAGGCCGTGAAGGGCAGGGAGAAAGAAAGGCAGCGAGGCTTTGGGAAAAGCAGGAAGCAGGAAGAGACTCTCTCACACCATCCATTCCCACTGGTTCCCTAAGAGCATCCAGGGCTTCGGGTGCACAGGCAGAACACAGGGAAACAGACCGCCGGCTCCACTCGCAGAGACCCTGGCGGCTGGGCCAGTTCGGTAGGAGGCCAGGCAGGGCCCTCAGTTTCCACAGCACGCTGGGGGCAGAGGCCTCTCTCAGCAGACATCCATCCACCTCTCCTGGGCATCTGCCCACCCCTTGGACTCCAGGATGCCTGCGCCCCTGGAAGCCCACGGCCAGCGGTGCCCCTCCAACAAACTCCTTGGGATCGCAGGACAGAGGAATGTCCAGAAAAAGTCATGTGGAGTCGAGACTCAGGCTGCTCACATTGCTGGATGCAAAGGCCCCAACCCAGGGACAGCACTCCTTTGAAAAGGCCACAAAGAAATCTTCCTTCTTGGAGTACAGTGAGACCCAGAGTGGGGGTCCTGGGGGTGCAGACTCCCCTCCAGCTCCAGGTGGAAGCTTGCCCTCTTAGTTTCCGGGGAGCTGCAGCTCTGTCCTGCATGGCCAGGTAGGTGGCTGGGGCCCTTCAGCGCCAGGTCCTTTGGGGCAGTGCTGGACAGGAGGGGCCTGAGAACCCCTCTGGTGGCCCCCGAGTGGGGGCGGGGCTGTCAGCCTTTGCACTACACCGGCAGGCTCCCTACTCTTCCTCCTCCTCCACTCCAGTTTTCCTTTGAGGCAACACAGGGCTGGTTTGCTGTTTGAGAGAGACCGCTAAACGGCCCCATTGGGGAATCATCTTTCAAAATTAAATGCATCTCGGCTGGCGCCCTGACCTTCTCTTCCTGCCCATTCTGGCACCAAATTCCCTCTCCCACAGCCCAGAGCGCACGTGTGGAACACACAGACCAATTCCGTTCTGCTCCCCGTCTGGGCACAGCCCGCCCTGCGAAGGCCCCCAGACCCTAGCAGGCTGGAGAGGGAAGTGGGAACACGTTGCTCCCTCTGCCTCCTCCCAGCCGGCTCTGAGCGAGACCCTGCCCGGAAAGGGGCCCGGATTCCTCACCTCTCCCCAAGTGCAGCATCTGCCTGAGCCTGCAAGACCCACCCACATCGCAGAGCAGAGGAGGGGGAGAGGACGCGGAGAGGAGGCGAGGGGCCCCCGCCGCAGAAGGGCCCGAGACCCAACCCTGGAACCCTGTGTCTCAGCCATCCCCTCCCCAGTTAAAGCAAAGAGCCCATTGTTCTGGGCTCCAGGGGACAAAGCCTCGAGCTGGGTCCCAGCGGCCGCCCAGGGGCCGGGGGCTCCACGTCCCGCCGAGCCCTCCCAGCTCCCCCACTCACATGCTGGGCTGCAGCGGGAGCAGCGGCGCGCGGGCCGGCACGGCGGGGAGCAGCAGCAGCAGCAGCAGCGCCAGAGACACCGCGCGCCCCGCCGCCCTCGCCTCCGCCGGGACAGGCATCGCGCACGGCCCTGCGCCGGGTCCCTGCTCCGGCCCCGGCTCACAGGCGGCCCCGGCGGCCCCGCGGAGCCTCCGCCTCCTCGCGCACCATGGCCGGGAGGCGCACGAGGTGCAGCCACAGGTGCCCGAGATCGCTGCAGGTGCGGAGGGCCGGGCCTCCAGCCTGCGACCGAAGTGACGGAGCCGAGACCTGCGCGCCTGGCTCCAGCCCGCGGCACACTCGCTGGGGGCGGTGAGCGCGGGGAGCCGGAGAGGCCGCCCTGCCCCCGGCACGCCCCCAGCTCGGACCCCAGCCCCGGCCCCGCCCCCGACACGCCCTCGGCCCCGCCTTCTCCTTGCAGCGCCCGGCCCCCGGCTCCTCTCCGGTCGCGTCCAGATCCCGCACTCCAGCCAAGTTCCCCGCTTCCAGCCCCGCCCCGGCTCCTGGCCCCGGTCTCACCCACCACCTTCCCCGTGTCCACCCCCCACCCCCAGACTCGGCGAGGCCGGCTCATTTCAGGCTGAAAGTCCCAGGTCCCGACCAACCCAAGTGATCAACCCAGGCGGGGCCGAGTGCCAGGGACATGTCCTGTGCACCCCTAAAAGGCAGCTCTCAGCGGAACACACCTCAGTCCTGGACCTGAGGGACGGTCCTCAGCCTTCCTTCTCAAGTCCCACAGGGAAGCCAGCCTGGGCTCGTACACCCTCACCCCTGGCACCTCGTCCCCTCCCTCCCTAGGCCGGGCTTGGGGGCAGGTTGGGGAAGCAGGGGGCAGCCTCTGCAGCCCCCTTCTTGGCACCAACATTGTCGGTCCTCAACCACCTCCTGGGCATTTTTATTTTTATTTCTGTGCAGAGTGTTGTTGGACAGCAGCCTGGAGTGGGTAGGTGTGGGAATCTCACCAGCCACAGACTGGAGAGGGGTGCCCTGCAGGCCTGGAGGCACCAACAAGGGCGAGTGTCTGGACAAGCTTCTGGCTCGGAATTGACTTGCTCCAGGGGCAGGGTCCAGGTCTGGTCCAGGGGCTGGATGAGGGGTCCCTGGGGTCCTCACCAGCCACTCAGAAGTAGCCTTTCTGGAAGTGCAGAGAGAGGCCCAGTCCAGCTGAGACCAGATGGGGGCCAAGAGTAGGCCCTGCACTAGCCATGTAGAGGGGAGCCCCTGCCCGCCCCAGCTGGAGAGAGCGCCGGCCATCAGCCCCCTGGCACAGCCCCCTCCCCCCACCCCCGCCACTGCACACAGCCTGGGTGAAGAAGGCTCAGGATCCCCAGCTCCCAACAGCACTGGAGGGAGCCCCTGGCTGGGAGGGGCTTGGGAAGTGTCTGGATGCAACGGGACACCCCCCAAGACACACAGGCTCTCTGTGCCCTCCACCCTGCCTGGAGGGTCACAATCATTTTAAGGCGAGGTCCCTGTCAGGCCTGCATTATTCTTGCTTTACGGGGGGCACCCCAGGTTACCCCACTTGTAAACTGCAGATCTGGGACTGAGCACAGGCCTGGCTCCGGGCCCTCTGCTTAGCCCTGTACTGGGCAGCTTGTGAGTCAAAGGAATCACTGAAAGGCACAGAACAGCCAGACGTCCCGTGGGGTAAGGCCACTGTCACATGGAACGCCAAAGCCAGGTTGGTTGGTGCCCAGCTTGCTGAGGCTCCAAACTCTACTGTCCGCCCCTCCTTGGGATCACGGCACAGGGCCCAGCCCAAGCTGAGACTCCAGGCCCACTTTCCTCCCGGTCCCCCCTCACGCCCTGGTCTCCCCAGAGAACCTGCCGCCCCACCTCAGCTCCGACCCGTCCCGAGGGTATTGGTGCAAATTTGTGAGTGTATCCTCGCCCCGGGCACCTGCACTGGTTTCCCATCTCCACATCTTCCGGAGCCAGCGAGTGTGCTCTGGGTGACGGGATTAACACCTTCAAAAAGTTCACCCTTCTCTGCTGAACTCCATCCTGCCCCCGGGATGACTCATTGTTACAGAAAATTCTCCGCTTATCGGAGGAAGAAGGAAAGAATTTGGATGGATCCCGTGGGTTAGAAAGGCGGACTCTGGCCAGGGGAGGATCCAGGTTTTTGTGTGAAACATGAAATCAGGGGCCCTGTGGAAGAAAAGCAACACAAAGTAAGTTATTTTGCTAATTTTACAAAACTACGTGCCCCGTGTGTGCATTTCCAGGCCCCACTCCCTGCCTCCACCTTAAGAACCCCTGAGGCACAAGCTTCACGGGACTCCAGAGTTCTGCCTCCCTGAGCCCCTCTGCCAGAGTTCTGCCTCCCTGAGCCCCTCTGCGCTGGCACCGAGACCAGCTGCTGGGTGAAGAGTTCCAGGCAGGTGCGGGGGGAGCAGGCAGGCGGAGGAGGACAGGTGCTTCCTGCTGGAATTCACTGTGGCTTAGGACACCTGCCCTGCCCCCCGGCATGCACAGCCGTCCCCACACCCTCCACAGTGGTGGCGGGGCCCCCCTGGGGCGATCTGAGGCCATCCCTCCAGGCGCACACAGAGCCCCTCTCAAAGCAAAGCCCCTCACACAGGCAGGTGCAGGCGGGCAGGCCCCCTCCCTAAATCTCACCCCCTGCACCCCTAAGCCCATCGCCTCTGTCCAGCCTGGTGCCCAAGGGCAGGAGCGGCAGACGGGCATCTAAATGGGAAGTGTGTCTTTTTGCACATGTGACCGACCAGCCACGGAAGAGGTTGCTTAGATTTCATATTTGAAAAAAGCAATCAGACCATACGAATGTGTTGTTCAGGACACTTCTACGTGTGGGTTTAACTCACAGCAAACAAGTTTTCTTTTACAGTAATCAACTAAACAGCACAGTAAATATTCTCCAAGAGCTACCCATCTTTGTCCATTTTCATAAGGGGCGCTTAGCTTAGAGAGTTCACTAATGTTTTATTCTTTCTTGTTTATTGAAATTTTGCATTTATTTGTTTCATACAGAACTGACCCTGCAGTGTGCTGTTCGGGAGGATCTGACTAGTTACCGGCTGTCCAGGTTCACGGCCTGCCTGCTTCCCCTGCTGTGGGACGGCTGTCACGAACGGGATCTGTCTCCGGGTGTCCCCACCGGTTCCGGTTCTTACTGCAACCCCACATAGTCTCCCTGCGTTCCTCGCACCACTGGAGCGAGACGGAAACACCTTCATGGCGATTCTGACGGTACCGTGCTCGCACCACACTTCAGCGACGGCACCACGGGGCCTCCCCAGCACTCCCGCTCCCCCTAAGACACCAATTACGTGGGTGATTCTTGGCCATCGTTCTTGCAAGGGAGTTCTGGGGTTGCTTTACCCAGTACCTTCAAAGTTGCATTGGATCTTTAATTGCAATTGCCTTAAACATATGCTTTAATTTCAGAGGAACTGGCATCCTCAGGAAAGCACACCCTGGGAAGGGCAGGGACCGCGGCAGGAGGTGCACTTTTCGACCAGCCGACGGAGGTGCAAGAGAGAGGGGGCATAGCCCCCAGTGCAGGACATGGGTGTTAGGACCCGCCAGCCCCCACACCAGACCATCGGGCCTCCTCATTGTCCTCTTCCCAAGGGGCAGCATCCCATGGCTTTAGATGCCCATTGGTGACAGCTGCAGCTCAGGACGGCCCGTGGCCCAGCTTGGGTTCTGGTCCCAGCCCCAATTCCCGTCCCAAAAGCCCTGAGCGAAACTGTAGCCAAACATCCTGATTCCACCTTTAGGCCTTGCTGACTCCACTTCCAAGGTACGGACACGACCTGGTCGTCACAATCCCCCACACCCAGGCCCGGAAGAGGCCCCCGCCGTGGTGCCTGGTGGGGGAGCCACGGCATCAGACATGGCTCTGGCCCCCACCACACACACCTCCCTTCCCAGGAGTCTCAGCCCTCCCCTCCCTTCTTCATCTGGCCCTGCGGGACCCCCAGGTCGCCATTCCTGGGTCACACACGGAATCGGCTCAGTTGGGAGCCTCGCGCCAAACAGACGTGAGGAGTAGACGCGCTTCCATTTTCACACCCGGCAAACAATGGCCCTAGCTCGCCTGAAATGCATTATTAGAGGACACTACTTTTCAATGTTCTTGTCTCCTTCTCTGTCGGAGATAATAAAATCCGCCTTTGGACCGAGGAAAGCAACGTCGGGGGGAAGAGGACCCAAACCACGGGCTTGGCGGATAATTCCCGGCATTAATGCGCCAAGCACACTGCTCCCACCCCCAGGGCGCTGGCTGCTGGGTGCCCTCCCCTTCCAGCCAACTCGGACCCCTCTGAGAGGGGAGGGGGACGCACACAGGGGAATTCAAAACATCCTTTGAAGCTTCCTGAACTAACAGGTTTGTCTGTCAATCCAAGAAAAATCCAGCATCCTGTCTGAATTTTTACAGACACTTCTCCCATCAGGAGACGGCGCGAATGACTTAATGTCGCAGGTGTTTTCAGCCTCTCGGTGCAGAGGGCCCGCGGCAGCCTTCGAGGTCACTCTGCACAATGGCACCTAACCGAGTCCTGCCACGCGCCCACTGTGGGACAGCCCTAAAATCCAGCATCGCTCTGCGACAGCAGGGACAGGGATGTTCTGGGGACAGCAAAGCATCGATCGGACCTGAGCCCTGCACCAAAGTCCTGACTGGTTCCTCGAGAAGTCTTCGCGCGGCTGAAGTTCATTCTAAACCTCCAGATTTGCCCCAGAAGAGAAACTAAGATGAAAGGACCAGTCGATGGCAAACTTAAAGGGGGCTGTGTGACACGGCCCGGAGCGTGACCCGGGTCACAGCCCAGCCCGTCCTGGCCGGCCGCTGGCCTGGGGGAGCCCCCACACCTTCCTGTGCCTCGGGAACCTCGTGGGTGCAGTGGGCACAGCACGGCGGCCTCGGAAGCTGGTTCCCACTCCACATTTGGACCAGCAACGTGCCGGTTCTTGTGACCAAGTGGCATCTGAACACGCAGGCCCTCCCCGCTCCTCCAGTCCTGCCCTGCAGCCCGGGGCAGCACCAAGGACGGAGCGAAGGTGCTTTACCTCACCTGCTGGCCCTCGGAGCAGAAATCCACACGTGTTCACACGACGGTGCCAGGTGTTGGGGACATAGCCATGTATGTGTTGAAGAGGGTCCCACAAAAAGACAGGTCCATGTCCTAACCCCTAGTACCTGGAATGTGAACTTATTTGGAAAAAGGGTCTTTGCAGACATAATGAATGAAGGACCTCCAGATGAGATCATCCCGGATTACCTGGGCAGGCCTACATCCAGTGACAGGTGTCCTTGTACAAGGATGGAGAGGGAGATTTGGGAGCAGCTTGTGTGCAAGTGGAGCAGAGATCGGGGTGATGCGTCCCCAGGGGAGGAGTGACAAGGATTGCTGGGAGCCACCAGAGATGGGGAGAAAGGCCTGGGACAGATTCTCCCTCGGAACTTTCAGAAGGAACCAACCGTGCTGGCACCGCAATCTCACACTTCCCGCTTCCGGAACGTGGGGGATCAGTTTCTGTGGTTTTAGCCACCCCATCTGTGGTCATCTGCCACGACAGCCACAGGAAACTAAGCGAGCTGTGAAGCAGCAGGTCAGTGCCTGTCCTTGGGGAGCCCCCGGCCCAGACAGGAGACGGCGGCACGGGGGAGGTGCCCTGGCCCGGGCACAGCACCCCACGGGCCACGTCTGCAGCACCCACATATAGGTGCAGAGGCTCTGCCGGAGCTGAGCCTGGGGGGCGCAGAGCTCTCCTGGGGGACATGCCTGGTGCAGTGCAGCCCCGGCACGTCTCAGAGACACAGAGATGTGTGCCCACCCTCACCCCTCCTGCCATGCCAACCAGGACCGACACGCTAGTCCCAGGCAGCACCCTTGCCAAGCTCTCCTGGTCCCCAAACTTAACCTGATGTCCCCCAGCCTCCTCCCGGCTCCCATTCAACCAAGGGAAGTCCATCTTGGAGGCCGGCCCTTCCTGCTGGAGCATACGGATGTCGCTGTGCCTGGCCAGCGGCAGAGAGACCACCTCGGCCCCCAGTCCCAACGAGGCAAGTGGCAGGTGGAAGGCAGAGCAAAACCATCCCCCTGCTCGGCTGCAGGACGTGTAGAAAGTTACTAACACAGCTCAGTCTTGGCCAAGAGCGGTGGCGGATGCCTGTAATCTCAGCACTTTGGGAGGCCGAGGCAGGAGGATCACTTGAGCCCAGGAGTCTGAGGCTGCAGTGAGCTACGATGACACCACAGCACTCCAACCCAGGTGACAGAGCGAGGCCGTCTCTCGGTTCTTGAGCTTTCAGACCGAGGTGCTGGACGGCTGCCCCCTGCATCCGCAAGGCCCACACCCTGTCAGCAGGGAAAGCCGTTGCTTTGTGTGAGTGGCCTCTGCTCTGTCGCGACTCACTGTACACCCTCTGAGTGCACAGGACAGAGAGCAGGCAGTCTGGCCTGCATACCTGGGCCCCTGAGCCCTAAGCAGCTCTGTGGAGGTAGGAGAGGCCGGGAAACAGCCCGCCCACCACCCATGGCTGTGTCTGGAAGGTGAGCTCCCACCCGGGAGCCGGAATACCCTACACACCCCGCATGGGCTCCGACTGGGGCCTGGTGTGGGCACCTCCAGGACCTGGCAGGGCCAGGGGCCTCCCTGGGTCTCCCGTTTGGCACGTACGTGGCCCCCTGGACCCACATGGCTACCAGAGACACATGTCAATAGTGGGGCCCACCTACTGTGTAAAATGCTAATGCGCAATGCGCAGAACTTCCCAGCTGAGACTTCAGTAGCGGAAAGACAAGTAATGATGTCATCTGGGGCTTATGGACATGCCACATGCCTCTAATTGGGTGGCTGTGCATGGGCGGTGCTGCCACCTGCCGGCCGGGAAGGCCACTGCCTTGTTAGAGCCCCAAGAAGTCAACGACGCCCCAGCTCCCGGGACTGCACAGCCAGACCCCGTCACAGACCTCTGCCCTGCCCTGGACCAGCGTGAGCGCGGAGCGTGGCCCTCCTGGCTGAGCTTGCTCCTGTCTGCACATGGATGACCCATCTGTCACGGGAGAAACTGTCCCTGGGAAAGGTACGTTCGAGCCTTAACCCCAGTACTTGTGAATGTGGCCTTAGTTGGAAATAGGGTCTTTGCAGACAGGATGGAGTGATGATTAGGTCGTTGGGGTGGGCCCTCATCCAACGGCTGGAGTCCTTGTAAAGAGACGGAGACCCGCGCGGAGAAGACAGAGGTGAAGATGGAGGCAGAGGTTAGAGCGACGTGTCCACCCGCCAAGGGGCGCTGGGCATTGCCGTCAGACAGCAGAAGCTGGTCGCGGAGGGGAAGAGGCTCCCCCAGAGGTGTCAGAGGGCCTGGCCCACACCTTGATTTTGGATTTCTGGCCTCCAGAGCTGCGAGAGAATGAACTTCTGTTGTCTTAAACCAGCTGGTTTGGGGTGCGTTGCCATGGCAGCCCGGGACACGCAGCATCAGAATGCCGTCTGTCCCTCGTTGCATATGCACCGACCACCTGCCCCTCCCGCCGCCTCTCAGCTGCTCGGAAGCCCAGGTCGCTCCCCATGCCACGAGGCTCAGGCGCCTGGGGCCGAGTCCCCGTTGTCCTGCCTGCTCCCTTCAGCGGCCTGCGGCCTCCGCACCCTCCACGCTGACCGGCCCGGCGCCTCCTGCGAGATCCGCATCCCCTTCTGGGGCAGCCCGACCCACGGCCACAGCCCACGCCGTGCCGTCCCGTCCAGACCCCGCTCCCCCATTCTCTCTCCCTTCCTCCTTCTCCCTCTCCCTGCCGCCCCCCACTCGCTGGCCACAGCTCCCAACGTCAGATCCTCCTCCCACAGCCGCGCAGCTCCCTGAGGGCCTCCGTCCTCCCTCCCTCCGTGTTCTCTGCCCGCTCCAGCCCGCATCGGGTCTGCTGTCATCTCCAGCCAGATTGGACACCTCGACCCACGGTCCCCACAGGGGAACACTGGGAGACACGCCTCAGTGGCTCTCCCCAGGTGTGCCCTGACGGCTGTCTCCTGGGCTGTTTCTCAGGCCTGCATCTGTACAGGGCATCCTGCTGGGGGGTGCTGTCTCCCTCTGGGACAGAACCCACCTGTAACACACTCGCTGTGGGTGCAGCACCCATCGGGGCACACCTGTGGGGACTGGGGCTGGGGGACACTCAGCCGCTTTCCCATGAGTGGTGGTCTTTCCTCTCTGACCTGGGGGCTTCGTGTCTTCTGCTGGCGCCGTGCAACTGCAGCAGGCTGGCCTGTCTGCTGCGAGTGGGGCAACCCCCTGTGGGATCTTGGTCTCCCTTTCCTCCCTTAGACCACAGCTACCCAGAGACGCCCCGTCCGGCCCAGCCCGGTTTGGTTTCTGCCACACCCTCCAGCTGTCCTGTGGGAGGCTGCACCACAAATCCCCCGGGGTGTTCTGGCTGCTCAGTGGTCCCCACACCTGTCCCAGATGAGCTCCCCGCCCCTTTCTCACCCCTCTTCTGTCTGTCTTCACCAAAACCCCCACTCCCTCTCCAGCCCAGAGGCCTCCTTCCTTCCCACCTGACCCCCCCTCACCTGTCTGCACCCAGCCCCACGGCTCTTCGCCATGTCCCCGGGCAGAGGGGTCTGTCCTCCTGCCCAGAGCTGCCCCCTGGACCTCAGTCCTCCCCTCGGCCAGTTCTCCTCCACAGGCTGCGGGCACCTCCGTGGACACTGACGTTGGCCTTGGGCGGGTCCCCTCCACACACACCGGCTCAACTGAGCCTCACGACAGCCTGTGATCCGGGCTCCTGCTCTTCCCGCCTCCGCATGAGGGCAGGGGGCAGGAAGGCTGGGGAAGGGGTCAAGGGCCGCCACAGGCATATGTGAGTGAGTCGGAGCGCAGCCCACGGGCCCTGCCAGGCCCTGCCGAGATTGGCAGAGCAGACTCGGGCTGTCCCCAAACACCTTGGCCCACAACAACTCGGGACTTCCCCCATGTTTTGGGAAAACCCTGGGATGGTGTAGAGAAACCTCCCTCCCAGCTGAGACGGTGACGAGACAGCCAAGGATGAGTCGGACAAGTCCAGCTTGGTGGACAGGTGAGTTTATCGGTGGCTACTCACACGGGCAGCACAGGACTTCCGCGAGGAGTAAGATCCGTGCCGCCTGCCTGTCGTGGCGCCTTAAACTTCTTTTTATCGAATGACGTGGAGTTTTCCCCATGTCACTGCATTAAGCGTGTGCGACATACCCACCGTGCGTCTTCATACGACCCATGTTGCGTTAATGGCATTAAGATTTTCCTCTAGGTGGGGATTTGTGGCAAAGCGAGCTGCAGGGCGCGGTGGCACAGTGGAAGGGTCACACACAGTCTTAACCGCGGACAAGGACGAGCTTATGGTGTCCTTGGGGCCTCGTGGTTCTCCTTCTGTATTTTCTGTGTTTATCTTAAACCACTGCTTGTCTTTTTTTTTTTTTTTTTGAGACAGAGCTCACTCTGTCGCCTGGGCTAGAGTGCCGTGGCTTCAGCCTAGCTCACAGCAACCTCAAACTCCTGGACTCAAGCGACCCTCCTGCCTCAGCCTCCCGAGTAGCTGGGACTACAGGTGTCACCACCACACCCAGCTACGTTTTCTATTTTTACAGAGATGAGGTCTCGCTCTTGCTCAGGCTGCTCTTGAACTCCTGATCTTCCTGCCTCGGCCTCCCAGAGTGCTGGGATTACAGGCGTGAGCCACTGCGCCTGGCCCAGCCATTGCTTTTCTGTCAAAACTTAGGTATCAGCTTGTCCTGGTGGGGCACCTTTTTCGTTCCCCTCACCATCCCAAACACCCGAAACCACCCTGGAGCTCCCTCCATCGCTGCTGTTCCATCTCTCCTCCCCCCCAACCCCCCGACTCCCCGCCCTGCTGAGACGCCCTTGATGGAAGTTGCCTCCAAGCCCGGCTTGTCCGTCATCATCTCATCACGGCAAGTAAGCAGACTGGTTGGCGTGTGGCAGCAAGTGGGAGCGTGTGGGCAAGGCAGAGGCTCTCCCGTGTCTGACCCTCCCTGGAGCCACTGATGCAGGGACATC
Organism: Avahi laniger; assembly: GCA_963575035.1. Lineage (NCBI taxonomy): Eukaryota > Metazoa > Chordata > Mammalia > Primates > Indriidae > Avahi > Avahi laniger. The sequence goes on from CAUYSK010069339.1 coordinate 14,217, forward strand.
AGGTGGTGGCTGGGGCGCAGTCTCTGGCCTCCGAAAGTCCCAGGTGAAAGTCTTGGTCCCCTGTTGATATGTGACCTTTGCAAAATGACAACCTCCCTGGGGCTCAGCTTTCTTCTCGGTTATAGGGGGCAGTACTGGCCTCCATCCATGCACGTGCCAGGGGCAAAGGCAGCCGCACGCCTGGCTCACAGGAGATGCTCGAGAAACAGCATACTCAGAACTGGCCCGGAGATGGCTCTGAGCGGGCACCAGGCAGGACGCTAAGCGCATCACAGGCCTTGACTCATGCAATCCTGCCGACCGCCACAGGAAGCGGGCTTTATGATATCTCCACGCAACGGACAAGGAAACTGAGGCACAGAGAGCTGAAGTGTCCAAGTCCGTGTGGACAGGAGCAGAGGAACTGGGATTCAAACCCAGGAGGTCTGGCTCCCGGGTCCACACTTGCAGCTGCCACTGTCGATGGGTCCCTAGTCCTGCTCCTTAGTGAAGGGGACACGGGACAGGGGAGACAGGCACCGGGAGCCCAGGGGGCCCAGGTGCCCCTCAGGGAGCCCCGATCCAGGCCCACCCAGCAGGGCCTGGGCAGAACAGAGAAGAGAGACTTCCTCGCCTGCGGGGGCAGGTGTCAGAGCAGGGGTGACACGGGCCCTGGTCCACAGAAGGCAGCGGCAGCTGTCCTCAGCCCCACCCCGTCTAGAAGCACCCTGCTGTGCACATTTGCACACTCGCTTGGCACTCTTAGTTTCCAGGAAGCAAAGCACTAAAGCTATGTCAATGTCTGTGCTATTTTAGAGGCTCCTGTTTCTGTCGATGCTGACATCCAAGTAGAGCAGTGAGCGGCGGCCCAGGCATTTTCCGCAAACAACGAGGGCCCAAGTCTGCTCAGGCCCGGAGGGGCTCTTCTCATCCCACAGCTGTGCCAGCTGTGTGGCCTCAGGCATCACCACAACCCTCCGGACCTGTTTCTTCCACTGTGCCATGTGCATGACAGTGGGTTCACACCCTGGGCTGTCGTGAAGTGTAAACTAGACTCTGAAAGTGGCTGTAAGGCCCACCGTGCCACTCATACCTAGCTCCATGAACCTTCCCAGCAAATACGACTCACAACATACACACACACACACAGCAGAATGACCCAGTGCACATGGAATGGAAGAGCAAGGAACAGTGAGTGAACCCTGGTGAATGGCAAAATGTCTCCTGGGGAGGTGAGTTTTAAACCAGGTGTTGGAGATGAACACAGCAGAGGTAGGGCAACGTGGCCCAGTAGAGACAGCAGGACTCAGAAGAGGACAAGTAAGGCCAGGTGAGGTGGCTCATACCTGTAATCCCAGCACTCTGGGAGGCCAAGGTGGGAGGATCGCTTGAGGCCAGGAGTTTGAGACCAACTTGAGCAGGAGTGAGACCCCATTTCTACAAAAATAGAAAAATTAGCCAGGCATGGTGGTGCCTATGGTCCCAGTTACTCAGGAGGCTGAGGCAGGAGGATCGCTTGGGCCCAGGAGTTTGAGGTTGCAGTGAGCTATGATGACACCACTGCACTCTACCCAGGGTGACAGAGCAGGACCCTGTCTCAAAAAAAAAAGTGACCAAGTGGTTGAGGACCTGTAAACTGTCCTCAATGTACAGCCCTTGGGTCCCATCAGGATGGTGCTGAGGGGTATTGCAATGAGGCCAGGGCTGGGAGGGCTAAGCCTGTCACACTGAGGCCCTGGCAGGGATGGCAAAGCCCAGGGCCTGGAGTAGCTCCTGAGCAGATCACTCACCTAGGAAGGACAGGTGGCATTCTAGTGCCCCCCCAGGATGAGAGCAGGGCTCAGGAGACATGCCCAGAATGAATTATGGCTCATCCCTTGATAGTGTCACCTTGGCAAGTTACCAACCCTGTGCCTCAATGTCCCCTTCTGACACATAGGGTAGTGACAGGGCTGCTTCCTAAGGTGGCTTCCAGGACTCAGTGCATGTCTGTATTTAGCACAGCAATGGGCCCAGAGCAAAAAGCTAAATCCACCTAAACTCCACCATTAAAACGGTTGTTCATCATCAGTTGCCTTGTTTGAAAGCAGGGGGTCAGGCAAAGTGCTCTCTGGAGGGAGAGGAGCTGTCAGCGTGTCAACGTGCTACCGCCAGGACGCTGGGGAAGCACTTCTCTGCCGGCTCCTAGGAGGTGCACACTGTCCCACAGACACCTCAGCCCACCATTGCTCCACGTGGAGGCACACACGTGCCTCCACACCCTGACCTGCACACACACCTCGACCTGCATACATGCACCCGACCTGCACACACACCCCTAACTGCACACACGCCCGACCTGCACACACCCGACCTGCACACACGCCCGACCTGCACACACCCGACCTGCACACACGCCCGACCTGCACACTCCGACCTGCACACATGCTCCTACCTGCACACATGCCCGACCTGCATACACCTGACCTGCACACTCCCACCTGCACACAGGCCCGACCTGCATACACCTGACCTGCACACTCCCACCTGCACACTCCGACCTGCACACACGCTCCTACCTGCACACACGCCCGACCTGCACACACCCGACCTGCACACTCCGACCTGCACACACGCCCGACCTGCACACTCCGACCTGCACACACGCTCCTACCTGCACACTCCCACCTGCACATACGCCCGACCTGCAAACACCTGACCTGCACACTCCGACCTGCCCACCCGCGCCGACCTCCAGAGTCCC
>CAUYSK010069340.1:0-49564 GCA_963575035.1 Avahi laniger
CAATTACCCTGATTTGATTAATTCACATTGTATGCCTATATCAAAATATCACATGTAGCCTATGAAGGTATACAACTATTATGTACCCATAATAATATTTTTTTAAAAATCTCAGTGGAGATCTTCCCACTCTGCACCTTCAAATATTCTCTATCTCAACATCCTACTTATGGCCTTCTGCAGTGCTTACCAACCATCTGTTTTATCGATTTATTTATCTGTTTCATTATATTCTATCTGTCCCCACAATTAGATTATAAACCCCACAAGGACAGGGACCAAGACTATCACATTCATCATGCCATCCTCAACACCTAGTATAATATCTCTAACAAACTAACAATCAGTAATTTTTTTTTGGTGAAAGAATAACACCCAAATGAATGAATAAACCTGAACAAGTTACTTTAGTGGCTTTGTCTCTTAAGAAAATTAAATAATATATGGGAAATACAATGCCTAACACATAATTGGTGCTCTTTCAATATTAATTACTTCTTTCTGGATGTTCGACAAATTAACTTTTATCAGACCCACACATTTTCTAAAATTATCTTTTACTGTCTGGACAAATGCTGTTCATGATGCATCTTAAACTATTATCCCTTGTGCCTGTGCAATTGCTTGATAAAGGGAAATTTTTTTTCACAGAACAGAACAAAAAAAAAGCTTCAAAACTAGAATTTTTATAGTTCACACCCCATGCATGCCAGACACAAAAATCCACTTTGAGGCGCTAATTGATGACGAAAAATTAAAATAAAATAAATGAAAAATGAAAATGCAACAGTAGGTTTTGGCAGCAGGAAGAGGTTCTTTTCAATCTAAAAGTGGTTATCATCCCAATTTTTACTGCCTTAATTCATTTCTTAAACAGAGGGGGGAAAATTGATGATTAAGATGTGTAATGGAAAATTTTCAGAGCAGAGTGAGAAGCTGACTGGAGACCATATGTTGCCCAAGAACGAAGCCTTCAGCAAACGTTGAAGAACGAATGTGTTGATTTGCATGCTGTTGGTGATTATGTCCTGAGAAAGAATACATCCCATTAGTACTAGTGGGCATTTTATACACATGCTGTTAAAACAACATACAACCTTTCCTGAGACCAGGAGCAAAGGAGAAGCCAATAATACATTGCCGGAGGAAAAGGAAGAGCAACATAAGCTGCTGGATAAGCATTTTTTCGTACCTGTCCACATTAGAAAAGACCAGTGACTCTCCTAGCATCCTGTGTAAAAATCAGTCTCCTTTGTCAGAAATGCAGAATCCACTGTGGCTATAGCAATGAACCAACCTACGAAATAAGACATAATGGGCCTTTTTATTTACCCTGATGCTTGGAGTTCAACCCAAACAGTAGAGCTTACAGTTAAATCATGCAGTTCATATGAGCTCAGCACTCACTGGAGTATGCAACGAACAATGCTGGCATAAACTACCAGGCAAGAGTAAAGACAATTCACTCAAGGGCAGTTTGGGCAAAGTTTTCAGGGTCAAGAATAAAAATGTGGCCACAGACGTCCAACAGACAGTGGTATAAACCCAAGCAGTCCCGGTCCATACAATCTCCCTGAGACACACTCAAGGTCCTCTGCATTTAGAAGACCAGAAGTCATGCCCAAAGTTGGTTAGGTCAAGAGTCTCAGGAAGGCTGCCCTAGTTCTCTTTCAGCCAAGACTTACAGAGGGCTACAGAACAGACTCATTGACACGAGTCAAAATGAACTTCGAGCCAATGTCAGAGGCAGGCTTCCCAGGTTTTCCACAGATGTTTCCATCCATCTGGATTAGGAGAATATATAAATGGTGTGAGACGGCAGCAGGTGTAACAGGAATATTTATCCTCGGCCCTGGAGAAGGACACCTCCTGCCTCAGTGACCTGGGGCTCAATGACATGGCTGTAAGCATTTAAAACATTTTGTCCTAGGGCAAGACCTGGTTGAGACAGAAACCATATTGTTAGCTGTCTTTGGGTTTCCCTTTGTGTCCATCACTGTGATTTGTATACATTAGGTGCTCAATACACAAAGACTGGTGGGATTATGAAGGTAACTTTGCATCAAATGTCTACCCTTGCCTTTTCCCACAAGTTCCCAGTGCCACCAAAAAATGCCACTTCAAGGCTCTACCAAGGCTAAAAAATCAGTCAAACTGGAGTTTCCATCCCATTTCCGCTACTTAATAACTGCAAACACTTCTACCAATATGTGCACACACTGTTCTAAATACTTTTATATACTAACTCCTTTCATTCTCACGGTAACCCAGAGGTAGATACTATTATCATCCCTGTATACAGATGGAGAAACTGAGGCATAAAGACAGGTGGTAAGTATCTTGTCCCAAGGCACAAAGCTAGCACTCTGGAACCTGGGTCCAAACACCAGTTCTAGCACTTATTAACTGTGTGGCCTTGGGCAAACTACCTAACCTTGCTGAGCTACGTTCCTTCATTCAACAAACATATATTGACTGCATACTCTGTGTCTGGAATTGTTCTCAGTAGAAGGGATAAAGTGACGAATGAGACAAAGATGCCCCTTCTCCATTAGCTGGAGACTAAACAAAGATGTAGACAACATAAATAAATAAAATTATTTCACATAAGTACAATAAAAAAATTAAACAAGACGATGTGATAGAGCAGTGAGAGAAAGCCCTTAGTTAAGGTGGTCAAGAAAGTTCTTTCTGAAGTGGCAGAATGTAATCTGAAAGTCAAATAAACAGCACCTATAGGACGGTAAGAGAAGCAGGATTGAGCACAGGGAAAAGTTTAACTGAAGCACTTGCAGCAGAAGTCTCAGCTGATTCCCTGGGGAGAACTAAAGCCAGAATGGCCCTTCAGAGTTACTTTTGTACCCCTCCCTGCAAGGAAAGTTCCTAAAGGCAGACTTCCCCTGGAGAGGGGACACACATGATATGGCAACTCCCTTCCACCAAAGAAAAGTCCTGAAGAACAACCTACATCATTCCCAGCAGCTGGGGCTGTGAAGCAGGAATCAGCATTCATTAGAGAGCCCTTAGACACAAGCCCTTATAATAAAATGAAAAACTTTCAAAAGACTACATTAGCAATTTCCCCTTTAGGAGAAAAGCAGATACTGAGAATTCTAAAGGATAAAGGCTCCAAATCATAAGTTATGATGGTATAATATTTGAAAGAAATGTAAATATGTCATGTGTCTCTATAAAACAATGAACCTTCCTTTAAAAAGGTTAATTGCTCAAAGAACAGTGTTTCTGTGGCCTCCACGGTATTGCAGCTCTTACTGACAATGCAAGCAGACGTGTGCTACTTTGAGCCCCGTTGAACCAAGAACAGAAGCAGAGTTCACGACGTGGCTCAAAGCAGGGTATTTAGGTGTTGTCACATCCCCAGTTACTCCTGGCTTCACATTTTCCTACACACTGTGAAATTATCCTTATGGAACCGTAAGCCTGTGTGAAAGTAGCTCCCAGGATGGCAAGAGGCAAAATACTTTGGCGTCAGAGGAAGGAGACCTGGGTTTATTCTCAGCTATCTACCTACCTATGTGACCTCTGGCAGGTCGCTTCCCCTCTTTCATCTTCAACTGTCTCTCTAAGATTAAATGAACTAGGTCAGGTATTGCAAATACATGACTTGCACATACTTGTTCACCCTTCTCGCTCACGGGAGACTTTGCTAATACATGAATGTACTTTTTTCTGCTGAACCTACATAAGAAACTTAGAATCCTTCTCAACAAAGTGCTCCAGGAAGTCATTACTAATTGATCAACTTTGATATTCATCATGAAACCTACAGACCACCATGGTCTGGACTAAAAGTTTCCTTCTTGCATCTGCAAGCTGTGATTGCAGCTCAGAGCCATGTATGGAGAATTATAAGCCAAGGTAGTGGCAGCAACTCTTATGTGTAAATGTCCTAGGATCACATGGGACATACAGGACATGCAGTAGGACCATGGGGACATACAGCTATGAAGGCAGAAGCCTAGACTATGTCCCCACTTTCTCCAAAGGTCCCATCTACAAGCTGAGGCTCCATCTCCATCCATCCCTAACTTGGCCCACCAAGGAGCCTCCAGGCTGAGATATCCCTAGGGCATGTCAAACAATCACACAGGGTGAAGTTATCAAAGAGGAAGCCAGTTTTGGGACATGTTATTACATCAGTGCAAATTAGCTCTGATCTTTAGGTGGCCATTAATAGGCATTTTGTTTTATAGGAATAAAACCTTTTACTTCCACAAGCACCACAAAGAGCCACCACCCCCAACCTTTCCTACCCTCATGATGTCATGAGCACCACATTCCTCCCCTCCCAATAAATGCACCCTAGGAAGAAGTCAACTGATCTGCGATGAGGAAGAGCAGTCCTCTCCTAGCCTATTCCAGTCCCTGTCATTCCCAAAGCTCTCTTCGCCCCTCTTGTCACTTCCTCCTCTGATTTTAAGTTGTTCATTCTGCATAATGAGAGTATCGTAAGAAAAACTCTGTGGTTCTTAAAAAGAATCTAGTGTCCTCATTAGGGTCAATCTTTTAAGGCCCTTCAACTATTTTGAAATCCTTAACTCTGTCCTTGTTCCCTGATTTGTCAGTAATGTTGCCAGATGCAATGTATCATTCAGTAAGTCCAACCGCTTGTCAAAAATAGTAACTGAATTCCCCATATTGCCAACTCAAAGCTTGATCTCCCAAAGCCCAGATACAAAAATACATTAAGCTTCACTGTGTTAAAATTTCATTTGGAGATTTTTTGCTGATAGCTACCAGTTCCCAGGACCCCAAATCCTAAAATCAACCCAGAGTTAATATCTCATTAGGTAAAAAGTATGACAAAATATAGAATGTCAGGGTTGGAAGGAAACTCAAAGATCACGTAGTCCAACCCACTTGTTTTACAAATAGGAAAACTGTGCTCAGGAAGGTTAAGTGATTTACTCAGTCACACAACATATGAATGACAAGGCAGAAATTAGAATCCTTTTCTCATGGGCGCTCCACACACACATATACATGACATGCCCATCATCTTGTGTTATTCTAGATAGTTATAAGGCTCCATCATTTGGGGGGCCTGGCAGACTAATGGAGCCAAATTTCTAACCTAACTCTCCTCTGGCAAATAATATTAAAGACCTACCAATAGCTGTTCCCAGTCTATCCTATTTTTCCTCATCCTAAAAGAACTAAGAAAATCCAGGGGGATAAAAAAACAAACAAAAAAACGCACATTTTAAAAAAAATTAACTATCAATTTATCTCAAGGCCATAGCAGTGTAGACCTCACCAGAAAGAGGTATAGGTACTGAATTCATGCAGCTTGGAGCACCAATATATTTAAAGATCTCTTTTGCCCAAAATACTTCCATCTGCTGGGTGTCATGTCCAAAACTCCACAGCAATCATAATTGTTTTGGCTTAAAGAAAAGTTGCACAGAGTTCTCTTAGGTGAGTTTTTTACTGACTCATTCAATACTTTTCAAGCTCCTAGTATGTTCCAGGCACCATTCTGAGTACAGGGATAGGAATGGAGAAAAAGAAGGCACGATCCTTCTCTCATGAGCTTACCTTGTGTGGGGAGAGCCTGACAATACGCAAGCAAAATGCGTTGCATGTCAGATGGTGTTAAGAGCCGTGGAGGAAAGTCTAGCAGGGAAAGATGCCAGAAAGGGCTGAGAGTTAGTAGGTGATGAGGAATCCCACTGACAAGGCAACAATGGAAAGGAGACCAAGAGTAGGTAAGAGAATAAGCCATGTGGACATCTGGACCAAGCACGTCCTAGGCTGGAGGAACGGTAACTGCAAACACTCTGAGGCCAAATTGAGCAGAGTGAGCAAAAAAGGAAGCATCAGGAAATGAGTTAAGAGAGTGGGATGAGGAGATGTGGGGAGTGAATCATACAGGACCTTAAAAACCATTGTGAACTATGAGCCATCAGGGGGCTTGTAAAAGGAGGGTGACATGATTTGAGTTGTATGTCAAAGGATCAGTCTACACAATGAGAGATCATTTCACATCTACTAGGATGGTTATAACCAAAACAGTCAGACAGTAGCAAGTGTTGGTAAGGATGTAGAAAAATTGGAACCCTCATACATTGCTGGGGGGAATATAAAATAGTCAGTCACTTTAAAAAACAATCTGGCAGTTCCTCAAAAGGTTGACCAAGAGAGTTATCATGTGACGCAGAAATTCCACTCCTAGGTATATACCCAAAAGAAATGAAAACATACATCCACACAAAAAATTGTACACAATTGTTCATAGCAGCATTATTCATAATAGCCAAAAAATGAAAACAACCCAAATGTCTATCAACTGATGAACAGATAAATGAAATGGAATTTATCCATACTATAAAATATTATTCAACAACTTAAAGAAATGAAATATTGATACACACTATAATATTGATGAACTTTGAAAACATTATGCTAAGTCAAAGAAGCCAATTATAAAGAATCAAATATTGTATGGTCCCATTCATATGAAATGTCCAAAATAGGCACATCTATAGAAATAGAAAATATATTCGTAGTTGCCTAGGACTAGGAGGGTGGGGAAGGTTAGGAGCAAGTAAAAAATGACTGCCAATGGTAATGGGGTTTCTTCTGGGAGGTGATGGAAATTTTCTAAAATTTACTGTGGTTATAGTTGCACAACTCTTCAAATATATTAAAAACCATAGAACTGTACACTTTAAATGCATGAATTATATGGTATATGAATGATATTTCAATAAAGCTGTTAAGTTTAAAAATCAGTCTATTATCAGGGCTGCTTTTCTAAGACTGAGTGTCAAGGGTAGAAGCATGGAAACCAAGTAAGAAACTATTGCAAAAACCAGATGTGAGATGATGGTGGCTTGGACCAAAGAGCGAGTGGTGAAGGTGGAAGAAGTTGCTGAGTTTTGTGTGCTTTTTGAAGAATAAATCAACATCTTTCCTTTCTAATGGATTGAATATGAAATGTGAGTTAGAGGTGAATATCAGTTTTGGAGTCTGAGCAACTTACAGGGGAGTTGCCATGTACTGTGAAGAAGACATTGCTGGAAGAAAAAATTATTCGGGGGACAGGAGATCTGGAGATTAGTTTTGGCTGTGTTAAACTGAAGACCCTATTACACATCTAGGTGGAGTTATCAAGTAGGCACCTCAATCTAGCATCCAGGGGAGAGATGAAAACTAAACAATAATTATAGATATGATCAGCATTTGGATACTTTGAACCCTGAGATAGAATGATATCACCCAGAGAGTGGGAGTAGATATAAAAGATAAGAATTCCCAGGGCTGAGTCCGAAATATGGTAACATTTAGGCGTTTGGTAAATGAGAAGAAATCATTAAAGGAAATGATGAAGGAGTAGCTATTGAAAGGGGAGAGAAAACAGTATAGAGTCTTGGAGCCAAAGGAAGAAAATGTTTCAAGGAAGAGGAAATAATCATGGGTGTTAAGTGCTTTTGACAAGTCACGTAAGACGAGAATTGAAAATTGTCCAACAGACTTAACAGTTTGGAGATTGTTGTGTGACCTTCACAGGATTAGTCCTAGTGGAGCATTGTTACCAAAAGACTGGTTGGTGGGACTTCAAGGAAGAATGAAAGGAGAAAAATTAGAGGAAAACAAAGACAATTTCTTCAACTCATTTTTCGGTAAGGAACATCTGAGAAATGGAGTGGCTGCTGGAAGAGGTGTGTGTCAGGAGAGGTTCTTTTTTTTAAGATGTGAAAACTCACAGCATGTTTGTGTGCTAATGGGAAATATCTGAGCGACAAGTAAACAGGCAATGTCAATAATATGGGAGAGAAGGGAGCAATGGCAGGAATGAGAGCTTGAGTAGGGAGCCAAGCTGAGATCTGGTGGCCAAGAGAAGGGGCTGGCCTTAGCTGGGCACATGGACAGCCCATCAAAGAAGAAGGATGGCCATGAGCACAACAGCACAGATTCTGGTGGATGCAGAAATTTGAACATGGAGACTTCTTGATTGCTTCTCTGTGAAACAGGAAGCAAAAATAGCTGAGAGTAAAGAGTGGAAAAGGAGGGAACGGGATACCAGAATTTGAGGAAACAGCGGTAAAATAGTCCTCTCTAAAGAGAAGGAAAGACCAGACCATGCAGTTCTGCAGCCCTAGTGGTTATTAATTAAGGTGTCATTGTTCAGCCTGTGCATTTTCTGCAGCCACATTGAACGGCCTTTGTACAGGCAGAATGGAATTTGATCTAGATTGGGGTTTTCCAGAAGAGTACAATGAAGAGGGAGAGGGTGAAGTAGTTGATGGAATATAAGAAAATGACTATAACAATGGCGTGCAGAGTCTAAGCTGGGCAGAGAGTGAACTGAGAATCTTGAGGGGTTGAGGGACAATGGAAAGGTGGTAGGACAAACAAAATGTGGGTCCCATTAGGGAAGAGATGTAGAGAACTTGAGGAGGGCGAAGCATTACACCATTAACAGATCTTACCACCTCTGTCTTAATTCATTTACAGGCCCTTGTTAAATTGAATTAAATTTTTTCTTTCTCTTATTTATTTATTTTTAGAGATAGGGTCTCACTATGTTGCCTAGGCTGGTCTTGAAGTCCTTAGCTCAAGCCATCCTCCTACCTGAGCCTCTTGAGTTGGCTGGGACCATAGGGGTGGGCCACTGTGAAAACTGAATTAAATTTTAATGAATAATACCAAGGGGAAAATAACATGACGTACCAGTTTCCCGGGGTTACCATAATTGGGTGGCTTAAACAACAAAACTTTGTTCTCCGAGTTCTGGAGGCTAAAAGTCCAAAATGAACATGTTGTCAGGGTTGATTCCTTATGAGTGTTTTAAGGATAATCTGTCCCATGCCTTTCTCCTGGTAGCCTTGGACATCCCTTGACTTGTGGATGGCATTCTCCCAGCCAGGAATGCAAACAATTTCTCCACCGGGGACTGAAACACTCCATACTCAGCACTATATCTAGGACAGAGGCTGGTCCTACCAATAGGATGGTCCTATCGACCAATAGGACGGGCATTCTCCCAGCTTTAGGAGACATGGAGCTAACTAGTGTGTCAAGGCAAACCACACAAGCCCTCAACACAAGACAGTACTCTCTCAATACTGAAGCACCTGGCAAACCAAATGCGTTCTCAGAGGTGACCAATAGATCCCCAAAGACCTTGTGAAAATATATAGGAAGTAGATTCCGTGTGCCTGGGCCCTCAGTTGGGGAGGAATTTGCAGAAGATCTATCCAAATAAGAATCTAAGTGGGAAAAGCAGGGAAACCTGACTCACCAGACTTGTAGAAGAACGATTATCAAACTGTGACCAATCAGACCCATTGATTGGCTGCCATTTTAACTGATGGAAACTGATCCTGGTTTAATTCATGGACATGAGGACTATAAAGTGGGCAATTAGAGATCACTAAATTTCAGTCTTCATTCATTCAAGTTAGCACATTATCAATTTATTAAAGATACAAATTCATTGCTCTGTTAACAGTTCTGGCTCCCACACAATGCTTGGCAACTTCGCAAGCTCAGGCACAAACTACTGGAATTCCCAAGTTTCAGGAAGGATCCTTTGTTCTCAGCATATTATCAGTGTTGTCTCGGGCTGGTTGGTTGTGGTTTTTAAATTGCTGCTCTTCTTATGTTTTAATTAAAATAACTGTGGTTTAGTTAGATCATTATTAATTTAGCTTGTTGTCATTGTTTGGTGAACCCTACCACGTTCATATTTGCACCAATAGTATTTTTGGCCTATTATTATCCCATAACTAAACTTTAAGGCATTTATATGTTGTGGTTTAAATATGTGTCATCCAGACCATTATTTCCAAATAAGATTTTATATACATACATAATATACAATTTTTATAAGCACATACAGTATATTTATATTTCCCTTAAATTTTTTTATACAATGACATTTTATTGGTGATAAATATTTGTGCCCTTTATATAGCTTCTAACATATTATTAAGTTAGTGGTGTAATACAATTATTGAGTTATTTTTATAGGTGTAGGGCATTGTTTTATAATAAGTTATGTGTATGTGGCTTTAATCTTCTCTTTTAAGATAAATAATAGGATGTTACAGGTTGTGAGCAACAGATTAGTTACATTTTCTTAGTTCGTTCCCCAGATTGTGAAAGGCTGCACCTTGTTTTTGTAGGTTTGTTCCCTGCAGGCATCAGAACCTGAGGGACAAGTGCCAAAATTTTTGGTGCTTGTGTTGGATGACGGCTTAACAAAAGCTGTTGAGATAGAGATGTACAATGAAGAGTGAAGAGCAAAGGCAGGTTCAAATCCTGACCACACACTCAAGTGAGGCGACCATGAGAAACCTTTGTTCAACCTCTTTGAATTTCAACTTCCTCATCTACAAACTGAGGAAATATATCTATCCCACAAAGTTGTTACCATGTTAAATGAGATAGAACATGTAAAATTCTTAGCACAAAGATAAAGCACGTAGTATGTATTTAAAAATTAACAATATTTTTATTGCCGGGGTTATTACCATTACTATTTTATCAACTAGGATGGGATAAATTTTGCTGTCACAATAAGACAAAAACTCTCAATGGTTTACAACGACAAAGATTTATTTCTTGAACTCACTACGTGCCCTTTATAGCTGCGGTCCCCAAGCCCTGGGCCATGGACAGTACTGTCTGTGGCCTGTCGGGAAGCCGGCAACACAGCAGGAGGTGAGCAGCGGGGTGAGGGAGTGAAGTTTCATCTGTGTTTACAACCACTCAGGGCTCCCACTGATTCTGCATTATAGTGAGTTATATAATCATTTCATTATATATTACAATGTAATAATGATAGAAATAAAGTCCACAATAAATGTAATGCTCTCGAATCATCCCGAAACCAGTCCCCCACTCCTGGTCCATGGAAAAATTGTCTTCCATGAAACTGGTCCCTGGTGCCAAAAAGGCTGGGGACCGCTACTTTACGGTCAGCTGTGGCTTTGTTCCAAGTGGCTTTTCTGTGGGACCCAAGCTGAAATATTGCTGGCTGTTGTGGAAGAGGGAAGAAAGATCTGCTGGTTCTTAAAGTTTTTGTCCAAGAGTTATACATCACTTACACCCATTCTTCATTGGCTAAAGCAAATCATATGGTCACTCATGAGTTTAACAGGTGCAAATGTATAAATGTCCTGCAAAAAAAGTACCACAAGAAAAATGGAATATTTGGGGAGCATTAAGACCATCAACCACGCTAGTTCTAACTTGAAGATCAAACGAGGCAGATAACTTACCAAATGATTCATCCAAGGTTTATTCATGCATGAGAAGGTAGAATGTTTAGGCTCGCTTACTGAGAGTACAATCGTTAGCCTAGTTTCTTTAGTCTAATTGTTGACCCCGCTTAACCAGTAGGGTCAAAAGCCCCTGCCAGTGCAGTCCAAGCTGTATTCAAGAATAGTCTCTAAATAGATCCTACATTTAAGGCAACTATCCATGTTTCTCTCTGATACACAGATCCCAGTATGAAACAACTCTAGCTACCAACTGACAAGTGCTCACAGCAGCAGCAGGTCCAGGTTTTCCTCGCTGTGACTTCGTTTTCAGCCCTATTCTCCCATTCCCAAGCTATTCCCACATCTGAATGAATGCAAAGTGCTCTGCAGTGTCCCTCCCACAGTGGTCTTCCAGCCTCCCTTCCTTTCTTCCCTTGCTTCCTGAAGTAGCATGTCTAGCTGAACCATGGATGTTCCTAAGGAATAAATAACTACATGATTCTTGGGGGTGGGGGGCAGAGATGTTTAAAAACCTAATACAATTTCCCGATAGTAGAACTTATGTAGTAAAATAATGTCCACTCCGAAGGGTTTTGTTTCTACATCCCCCAGGCACCTGCAGTGAGCCAGATTGGGAGCTAGACACTGAGAAGGGAATGTGGGCTCCTCAGTGGTTCACAATCTAAAAGAGTGTGGCCAGTAACTCAAGGGGAGGCTTTATGGATGGGAAAGCTGGAGAAGGCCACGTGGAGCCAGGGAGCAGACCTATATTTAAAGCTGAGCTGAGGCCGGGCGCGGTGGCTCACACCTGTAATCCTAGCACTCTGGGAGGCCGAAGCGGGCGGATTGTTTGAGTCCAGGAGTTCTAAACCAGTCTGAGCAAGAGCGAGACCCCGTCTCTACTAAAAAAAACTATAAGGAAATTATCTGGACAACTAAAAATATATAGAAAAAATTAGCGGGCATGGTGGCGCATGCCTGTAGTCCCAGTTACTCGGGAGGCTGAGGCAGGAGGATCGCTTGAGCCCAGGAGTTTGAGGTTGCCGTGAGCTAGGCTGATGCCACGGCACTCAATCTAGCCAGGGCAACAGAGTGAGATTCTGTCTCAAAAAAAAAAAAAAGTTGAGCTGAAATCACTTATCAAATGGAGAAACACACCCACCCACGATGACCCGCTCCCCAGAAAGCCACCAGGTACAAACTCACATTTAAAGACTGATAAGTCGGGGGCTGGACATTTCCCAGGTTTGGCTGAATGATGAGGAAGAAAAAATTAAATTCCTCAAAATTTAGAAGCAGTCTTGGCAAGCATGGCAAACCAGCTGAAGTGTCACCTGGACACTGCAAGAGGTCTAGTCTTGTCCTGACCCTACCTTCAGGAAGCGAAGGTATGTCCCCCTTTAAAGTATGAAACTGAGCCCCAGTGAGACGAAACACACAGAAGTGGTGAGCGATGCTTTGACCTCCTGCTCCCACACACGAGCTTCCCCGAACTTTAGCCATTCCCGTGCTACCTTCAGAAACCGCGCTGCGGCTATGTGCCACCTGCTGTATTGTTTATTTAATCTTTTTAATATCGAATTACTCTTTTTAAACTAAACTTAGCCTTTTCCTAAACAATAACAGCTGTGAACTCACAGGTTTGATGTGCCAATTATTTTTTTTAGTAGATATGAATATAAATGACTATTAAAATATTTTTAAGCATGTTCATAACCTCTTAAAATCATCTTGTGTCCCATCAGTGATGCCCAAACTGAGCTCGGGTGGTAAACTCTGCCTCTTGCTCCCTCCACAGAGTGTGGCTCACCTGAGTCATGGTAAGGATGGTAATTCCTTTGTCATTGCTCCTGTTCTTCCTTTATGCATAACCCATAACTCAGAGCTGCTTCAGGGAATGATTTAACAGCTTTGCTTTCTCTGTCTTTATTTTTTGGATGTTTAGCTCACCTGAACACCCACACCTGTATTGGGAGACTCCTCACCTTATCAGTCCATTTCACTACAAAACTGATACCAGAAGTGCACTTTTCCAGCCTCCCTTGCAGCTATGGCACAGCCCTGTCATCCAGACTCTGCTCATCTGATGATCCCACATGAGACTTGAATTCGAGTGCTGGTTACACTTGAAGAAGTGCCCCCTGGAGTCCATCTGCAAAAGGCTGCAGATGCATTCAGGCAATTTCCTCATCAAGTTTGTGGTCTAGTGTATTCCACATAGGTGTCCTTGGACAATTACAATATAACATGATAACTAATTAGGGCGTATACAGAACACTCCATGTACAGGTTTGAAGGGAAAAGTATCAGGGAGCTGATGCTTGAGTTGACTCATGAAGAATGAAGTTTCCCAAGTGAATAAGAAAGTAGGTAGCTCAATAATTTTTCACTGTTATTATTATCATTCTTGCCAGATTAGACTCAGACAGACCAGAATTCAAGTCACAGCTGCACTGGGAAGGTCAGTTTCCCTATCTGTGATCTTGCTCCATTAGATCTGCAAAGAATAAATAAGATGATTTAAGTAAAGCACATACCAAAGTATTTGGCGCACAGTTAACTGGTTCTTCATAAATGCTATTTTTCTTCCCACTTCTTTATTTTTACTTGGAATTGCCCTTCTCCCCACTTCCATTCTAGAAAAATCCTACTCATTATTCAAATTCTACTTGAAACACTGCCTCTTCTGTGAAGCTACTATTTACCCAAAAGACACAATCTTCCCTCCTTCGAAACTCTATTGAAGTTGATCTTGCCCTCTCTCGTGCACTCTCACACCCTTGCCTCTCCACAATGCCTGGCTTGTTGATGGTACATGTTTGCTGAATTGAATTAAACTGTCCCCATTCTGACCTCTGTTATCTGGTCTTCATGTCTGCTCTTTTATTTTTTTTTAATTCTTGCTATCTGCGTAGCTAGCACTGTAACCATTACAAGACTCTGACATTTTTAAGACTTTTCTAACTCTCTGGATAATTGAACTGCTACTATGTCTTTGATCCTGAGAGTCTACATAAGCCTCTGCTCTTGATCAGTCCCTTTCCAAACTTTCCTTTCTCGCTTTATATGATACGTATTTACTGAGCCCCTTTATGCACCTGTATATGGTCACAGGCACTTGGCAGACAGACCTTGTCCCTAGTCCTTGCTCTCAAAGAGCTCTACATCCAGTCTGAAGGGATGGTAAATAAGCAAATAATAACGCAAACATGACAACTATACTGATGCTACAAAGGAAAAAATACAGACGGGCTTATCCTAGGCCCAGACTGGCCCCCACCCAAACTTTCCTCTTGCCTCTCTGTCCTCTCCATCCTAATCCCAACTTCTGTACATCCACATTTAAGGCCTAGTTTTCAACGCCATCTTTTCATGAAGGTTAGACATGTTAGAGCAAGAAGTGCGCGCCACGGTGAGCATACAGATAGATTTTCAGGCACATCTTCTCAGCCCTGCTGTTCAATAAGTCCCTGAGGGCATTGTCTCGTACACTTCATCTTCGCAGTGCCAGTGGCACTCAACTCAAAGCCAGGAAAGGCAGTACGCACTAACTCTTCATTAGTGCGTACGGGACAAAGGGTCCCCTTCCTTGTCCCGATAGACTGTACCTGAAGAACGCTGGCTACGTGATGAGATGCGGCATCCACATTCCTCAAAGGAAATCCTGTTCTGTTTCTGCCTCCCTTACACAAAAGGTAAATAAGCACTCACAATCCAGAGATGCCAAGAACTTAGAACATTCTGCGTCGTGATCCCCATGGTAACTAGGGCTGTGCTCGAAGGACTCCGCCGTGAGAGTATCTTAATCCAGAAAGGCTGAGCCTTTTTTCATATTGTTAATTCTGTTATTGTGGCCATAATAAATGGTTACCTAGATCGCAAGCTGTTGAATAATATTCTGCATTTCTCAACCCGTCATTCCACTGCATATTTACCATGAATATAAAGTACTATTTACCAACAGACCGTCTGCGGTTGTTGATGGGAGCGTTGGATCAGGTCAACACTTAGCACTGTCAGTAAATAAGCAAAAACTTACAGACCATTAGGCTGGGCTGTGCACACATTTATTCCTCTCTTCACACAGAGCTTGCTACTTTCCACCATATATTTGGTTTTTATGGTAGGTGCCATGCATAAACAATGCCATGTGCACTGCTGTGAGGGGTGGTGAACTTGCGTGCCTCTATTTGTTTAGAGAATGTAAGAACTGTGGGGTTTTAATTACCCTGAGCTGATAGAGATCAATTAGAAAAACAAACATATTAGTAAACTACTAAGAGCTCTTTTGCTGCCAGAGGATTATAATTTGAAATCATAGCATTCTAGAGCTTTAAAGCTGGAAGAAATGGCAGAGATCAGGGAAGAAAGCCCCTCATTTTGCAGACAGGAAAGCTGAGCCCCAAAGAGGCGAAATCGCGTGCAGTGTGGTTAAGTGCTTGGGTTCTGCTATGAGACAGACTTTGCTCAAATCCCAGGTCCACAATGTGCCAAGTAACCTTGCAAGTCACTCAGTTTTTCTGGCCTTTGGTGTCCTCATCTGAAAAATAGGAACGATAATAGATTTGTGAGGATTAAATGAAGTAACTGATATAAAGTGCTTAGCACAGTTCCTGACCCAGCAAATAATCAATAGGTTAACTTTTATCATTATTATTGTCACCGTCATTATCATCATCATCATCACGGTCTAAAGTCACACAGCTCATTAGTGACATTGTTCTTTCTTAAACTAATATTTCTTTACACAGACTTGCTTTTACTTTTATAGACAGTAAAAAATATTTTATAAATTTTGTCCTGATAATTGTATGTTCTAAATTAGTTTCCAAATCAAGTTTTATAGTAATTCAGTGTTTTCAAGTGCTCATTGAATCTTCCAATAATCGCATATTCTACATTGTCACAGTTCTAAAAATGTAGTTCACTTAGCATGACTATATTCTTGTCCTAAATGTGTAGTCACTCAAGAACTATTAATGATTTACCAAGATGTTTTACTCTGAAGAGTACAAAATCTCTTAGGATATTTGTCTAGAATGTTTTTGTTCTTCCCAAAGGCACCAAATTAACAAAGCATGATGCTTTTTGTGGCTTGATCTAAATGGATAATCCGTGACTCAGAAAAAGATGATTTCAGAGCATGACATGCAAAGGCAGAATTCGTGGCTGTTTGTTTAAAATCGAGGCCCTTTTCCTTGACTGCATTTACTATAATTAGAAGATTGGCCGTTCTCACAAGGGGTTGCAAACACACCATTGGCGATGTCATATGAAAGCTGCCAGAAAAAAGATTAATACTTTTTTGCTGAGTGGCTGGAAGCTGTCGGCCCCCAACACAGCTTGCTGTCTGGGAAAAAAAAAAACAAAATTCCAGAGAAGAGAAACATGGGGAATTTGAATGATGAATAATACCAAAGAGAAATAATAGCAAAGGCTCTACTCATACCATGTTCTCCATGGTGCAGGGAGGAGGGAAGAACGGAAGGACCATGTGATCATCTAAAATGGTATTTTTAGGGGCAGATTCAAGTTTTGGGGGTCTGAAGCTTATATAATTAGTGAGAGGAAGACTCTTTAAGTAAAAGAATACAAAATTGTAAATAACAATTAATGTGGTCCCTTCCAGGGTCTTGGAAAAGGTTCTGGCAAGTGAGAGTCCCTGAAGCTTAAACTTAATAGCTTTATGATAAATTGACTCTTTGGTGCTTGATAGTTTATAGACCGTTTTCACATAGGTCAAATTTAGCAGACTGATTAAGAGCCTTAGTTGTAAAGGAACACTGCTTTGACCTGGGTGGATCATTGATAGCTGTGTCACCTTAGGCAAGTGTTTTAACCTTTCTGATCTTCAGTTTCCCCAACTATAAAAGAGAAAAAACAACATCCGCCTTATCCAGTCATTCAAAATTTTTTAAAAATTCATGTAATGCACCTTAAGAGGTACCCAGCATATAGTAAGAGCTCAACAAATAGTATTATTGTTGCTATTTCCTATATTATCTCATTTGATGTCAACCTTAATCCTGTGAATATTTGCACAGAAAATGAAATTTTTTTCCCTTTAATGCCAACCCTTGATTACTAAGGAATTATGATTCTCTGAGTCCCTGTCTATTGCTTCTCTTTTCTAATGCCTACCTTGATCTCTAGTCCATTTTACCACAGAGTGAGTACGGGACAGGATGAGAGTTGAAATTTACATCAGTTTATCGATAGCCCTGGACAGAGAACAATCTATTAGCAGTCCAAGCATTTACTCCTCTCCCCCAGACCAGCTGTTCTATGTCGGCTGTTGCCTCCAAGTAATGGCCGTGACCACCGGCAGCGGAGAAGGGGCGGGTGCTGGGGCTGCACGAAGTCAGCGCTGGATCAGCTACTAACTCTTGAGAACAGACACAACATCTTGTTTCCTCCTCCCTCTGTCAGATTACAGACATGGAACGTGGGTTTAAGGATTTGTCCAACTCTATTCTTTCTTCTGAAAATGCAGATGATACTTTCTATTTTAAAAAAGAAGGATGATTTTTTTCATTGAGAACCACCTTACTTCCTGCGACTGATGGTCTCACAGTCCTGATTCTACAGGTAGGCACAAGCTTCTGCTCTGGGATCAGACACATGATGTGGATTGGAATTCAGTTTCCACAACTTACTGCTGGTGGGACCTTGGGCAAATTAGTTTTAGGAGACAGTAATAGCACCTACCTCACGGGTTACTGTGGGGATCAAATAAAATATGCATGTAAAGCACATAGTGTAGTGCATGGGAGGTTATATATACTTAATTCTTGCTAAGGATTGATGATGACTATAATAAAAATTATTGTAATTACATAAAATTGTTTAAATTATTACATATTATAGAAAATAAAAATTATTATTCTTGTTAATATTTTCTAAAGCTATGAAAGTTCTGAGTCATAATATCTGTCATCGCCTCTTAAGGACTGTCAGACTGCAATTTCAACCAAACTCTGAAAAAAGAATGCAACAGAGAGTCAAGGAAAAAGCCTACAAGAGACTCGAAGTATTTAGTTGTTTCCCACAGTATGAAGGCTTGGAGCATATTCAAAGGGTTGAAAAAAACTTCAATTTATGTGCCAAGACCAGTTCTGGCCACTTGGTACACCCTCATGAAAAGCCACATCCAGGCCTAGCAGGAAAAAGTGCTGTGATCTATTAGTAATGTCTGCCATGGACACAGGGTAGGGCATCTGGTAACATATACTACATATCTATTATCTCTGGATCCTCTCTGGCAACTCAGGTAATTTTTCCAGGCTCTACCACTAGATAAGACATGAGGTCACTATTTTAAGTAAACAACAACTTCAATCTTTAGAAGGAAGAAAATCTTACTATTTACATAAAACTAGATAAATACATATTTATAATGTCTATACAAAAATTGCCCAGGACGGAAAGGGAACCTGTAAATTGTGGCCTGTTTCTTTTCCTATTGCTTTATTGTATATTACTTGGACCCTTTCTAATTCTTTTTAATCTCTGCGGTTCTCAGCAGTCAAAATCTTTGTGTTCATTCTCTGTTGAGACAGAAAAAAAAAAATAACTACCGATTTATAGACTTCTAATGTGACATTTTAAAACAGATCATGTTCATTTTGGTTCTGTATTGTATACCTAGCACTTGAAACTAGCCTTGGTATATAATAGGTGCTCAATAGATACTTTTAATGAATTAATGAGATTTATATATGCCATCTCCACATTAGGATGTGAGCTTCTGAAAGACAAGACATGGTGTATTGGCTGGGCGTGGTGGCTCACGCCTGTAATCCTAGCACTCTGGGAGGCCGAGGCGGGCGGATTGTTTGAGCTCAGGAGTTTGAGACCAGCCTGAGCAAGAGCGAGACTCCGTCTCTACTAAAAAAAATAGAAAGAAATTATCTGGACAACTAAAAATATATAGAAAAAATTAGCCGGGCATGGTGGTGCATGCCTGTAGCCCCAGCTACCTGGGAGGCTGAGGCAGGAGGATAGCTTGAGCCCAGGAGTTTGAGGCTGCTGTGAGCTAGGCTAATGCCACGGCACTCACTCTAGCCCGGGTAACAGAGCAAGACTCTGTCTCAAAAAAAAAAAAAAGACATGGTGTATTACTTGTTATTTGTTCCCTTGCCCTCATCCCCTAAAGTGATTGGCATAATATCTAGTCCGTGGTAAGGGCTCTATAAATATTTGTTAAATGAATAAAGTATTAACAGCAGCACTGCCAACTTTCATAGCCTCACATTTCTTCTGCTATCTGTTAAGGCCTCTTGCTACATAAATCTTTCATATCAATGCATTACAGTATTGGAAAATTTTTCATTTGAAGAGCTCACCGGAGAATATTCCCCATTAAAAGGAACAGCCCCCTATATTACCTTATTACTCACTAATTTCGTAAGAAGTGCTATTTGCTGAATTCCGCCAACCTGCTATCTCTTTGTTTAACACTTTTGCTCCTAAAGCAGCCCTGGGAACCACAGAGAGCCATCGTGAACCAAAACTTCTTCCTAGCAAAACACTTTTTTTCTGAAAAAAAATGTCTCTTCTCCATCGTCCTGCTGTAGCAAATCTCTCCCAAACTTCCATGGTACTCTTTTTGACTGAAGGAATTTTCATTTACTACATCCAGTAAATGTCTCTAAAGATCAATGACTCAGCACCTGACTTCAACACTCCATCAATATGTGCTATGTTCCTACCATGTAATGGTTAAATTTACGACAAAGAGATTTCTTCACACTCTTATTCCATTTTGCTTCAGTTTCCAAGGCAATTTGTGTTTGCACAGAAACCAAATGTGCTCTCTGCAGGCAGATGGATACTGGTGTTTATTCTACAGGTGCTTGCCTACTACCTACCTACCTTCTCATCTTTCTAGTCCTAATCTTTTTTCCTTCTGCATAAACTTTTTTCTCATTTACTTTAAATTTATTTTATCTTATTTTATTGCATTTATCTTTGTAAGCCATCTTGAATCTATTTGGAATAAGGTGGTTTATATAACTCAATGAATGTAAGAATAAATTGATATGCCGAACACAGACATGGGACCTAGCCTAGACATAGATCCTGCTCCCTACCCCCAGATGCTTAGAAAAATAAGACTTGCTTGAAGAAACACTCAAGAGAGTGAATGGCAGAGAACAACAGTGGGCAATAGCTTCCTAGCAGGTTACATTTGAAGGGACATCCCAAATTATCCAGCTGAGGTTCTGTGTCCCACATGGAGTCACCTGAGTATTTAGCGGTGGAGGTGAAACAGGTCCTCATCTTCTAACTCCAAACCTTATGCTTGTTTCACGTCCTTACTACCTCACCCCTGGCCTGGCATTAAGGCAAATGTATATAATAGTCTCTTTAGGTAGATCATGCAACAGATATGAAATAATTTGTCATCATAGAGCAAATACCGATGTCTTCTAAGAGTCACCCAAGCAAATATCTGCTCTTATATGTAGTTATTTTCAACATTTCTTCAGGGCCTAATGGAACTTAAGTTACTACCTTAATTAACTGAAAGACTCTGAATAAATTCAGTTTAATCAGTTTAAACACTCATCTCTCTCCAAGAAGTATTTGAAGCAGCGTATGGGAAGAAAATAAAAATTAATAAAATGGGAACAAAAAAAGGGGGATGCAGCCTGGAAAACACATGAAAGTAAGTTGATGTGACAATAGCTGCTGTCCTTGCACCTTAAACATGGCTCTGCGCTCCTCGAAATCCAATCAAAAAGGGAAACACAATTAGTGACACGGTTCTCTCTAGCTGAGAAACGGAATCATATTTTCTCAGAAGAAAAGAATTTTTCTTATGTCAAATTCTAAGATAATTTTCTCACAAGGAACAATATTTGGGTATATAATAAACAATATTTTCAATAATAATTCTCAGCTAAACCAGAGAAAAATCCACACAACTTTTTTTTTTTTTTTTTTTTTTTTTTTTTTTTTAGCAATTCTAACAAAGACCAATATTTGTCTTGAATTATATGAGGAAGTTTCTGTGAGGGACTCAGCAGTTAACTTACCAATGGAAAAGATACAGGCAATCTAGAGAAATGGGCAAATTACATAAGCCTTCTTAGATTATCTTCTCTCAAATTTTCTCAAGAGGTTGTAGCTATTACACAATTTCAAAGCCTTACTCTAGCAAGAATACAGAGAGTATAATAGTTATCTCAAAGACTACTGAGTGCAAAGTTAAAACTTTGACAACACATAAGCAGATATTAAATGTGTCGTTCCCTTATGCAAACTATCATAGCCTGAGTTGAAGGCCTCTGAGTTGAAGGCCTTCATGCAGAGACTGGCTAAACTTCCCAGTCAGGAGGAAAGTTTAACAACTCTAAGTTGTCTTACTGAGGTCAGAACCTTTACTCCATCTGTAAAATCAGAGTAAGAATCCACCAACTCACAAAGTTGTCAGTGGAGAGTGATTATGATAATGTGAGCACACTTGGTCCATAGTTGATTCTCAGTATAATATATGAATAAATGAATAAGCTCCAATTGGTACTATAAATTCCTGCGGAATATTGAACATTCATCATTCTAAAAGACTTCCCAAAACCAGCCTTTAAAGGCCTTCTATGTTCTCTTTCTTTCTAACCTATGGCTGTACCATATTTCCAGTTATCTAGAGCAGGAATCAGAAGCTACAGCCCTTGAGCCAAATCCAGCGTGCTGCCTGTTTTTGTAAATAAAGTTTTATTGGAACACAGCCACGCCCATTCATTCGCATATTGTCTATGGCTGTGTTCCCGACATAACAGCAGGGTTGAGTAGTTACAAAAGAGCTGACATGGCCCACAAACCCTAAAATATTTACATCTTGTCCTTTAAAGAAAAAATTTGCTGACCTCTGAAAAGAGCACATGTCCTCTTAGACACTAAACATCATTTCAAACTCAATATATCACAAACTAAGATTTTCATCTGCGCATGTGCATGCATGCACAAACATGCACACACACACTCCCAACCCCCACATTTTCTTTCTCAACTTCACTTTCAATCCAGGTTCCTGTTGTTAATGCTCTTATCTTCGGAATCCAATTGTTACAAATCCTACCATCTTGTTTTTCTTTAAAAACTCTCAAGGCCTTTGTAATACACTCCCACTGTAACCAGGCGCCAATTAGGTCCCCCGCCTCAACTGACATACTCTTTCAATCTGCCCTCGATGCCACACCTGTGTCAGTGTCCTAAAATGCCATTTATATACTATTACAATGCAATTCAAGAATCTACAGTGCCTCTCTGCCTTCCACATAGTCTGAATTTGCTCTTCTTGGCTCTTAAAACACTCATGGTCTGGCTCCACAGTGCTTGTAAAACTTCAAGTCTCACCTCTTCCCATTCTACTCTGGGCATTCTGACTGGCCCATCTCCGTGAGCACCCACCTTGGTAAATCTCACCTGTGTTGTTCATGCCCACTGTGGCTTCTGTGAGGGATTGAATAGTGTCCCCCCAAAATGCATGTGATGAAGTCTGAACCCCCAATACCTGAAAATAGGACCTTATTTGGAAATAGGGTCATTGCAGATGTAATTAAGATGAGGTCATTTGGGAGTTGGGTGGGCCTCATAAGTATCCTTATACAAAGGGAAAATTTGGAACCGGAGACACAGAGTAAACACCATGTGATCATCAAAGCAGAGATCTGAGGGATGCAGCTATAAGCCACTGCTAAAGATAGCCAGCAAATCCCCAGAAACTAGGAGAGAAGCATGGAATAGATCCTCCCCCACGGCCCTCAGAAGGAACCAACCACACTGACACCTTGATCTCAGACTTCTGGCTTCCAGAACTTCAAGACAATAAATTGTTGTGTAAGGCACGCAGTTTGTGATGTCTTATTACAGCAGCCTTAGGGAACTCATACAGCCTCCTGCCTGACCAAGACTAAGACTTTCTGGAAGAAGGTGGCTCCAAAGGCCATGTGAGATGTGCCCCTATAGAGGAACAGATGACGACAGCTGTGAACAGCAAGGGAGCATTCAGTGAACCCAGCGAGCTGGACTGGATCCTCCCTTCCAAAAGGAAGCCACATCTGCTTCCTCAAAAGTCTGCGAGGCACTTTCCAGCTTCATACCCCTCCTACTTGATCAGAGGGAGCACAGGAGTGAGCGAAGCTGAGATAAGGATATTCAACTCCAGGGATCGGTCTTCAGTGAATTGCTTTTGAATGTCGACTCTTCCCCTCCCTGCCTTTCCTCTCCAAAGACTTAGAGCAAGTTCTGAGCCAGACGAACCCTCTTGAGGACCGTGTTGCCACGCCCTTTTTCTACTTCTGTCCTGGACGTCTCACCATCGGTCTGGAGAGCCCAAGCGCTGGAAGGAAGGCTGCCTGTGACAGGCTGCCAAGACCTGCGTCTTGTCCAGGAACTTCAAGAAGCCTAAACTGGGACCTGTCACAACATGAAGGAAACTCCTTTCAGGGAATGTGACCCAGGGGACTCATGAGAGACAGAGGAGAGCTCTGCAGCTCTGTTTTTCTCTGACCAGCAAGCCCATGTGACTCTGGCTGATTGTCAATGAGAAAATGAAACCCCCTCCAAGGCACTAGAACTCCCAGAGGCCAAAGGACAAACCAACCTTTCCGCCATCCGGTCACAGACTGTGTGTCTATGAGCTTATTACCCTCTTCCCCAGGGACATAAATGGCTTGGTAAACTTCTTATCTCACATGATATAGGGTAAACAATGATCAGATTTCTTTATCCCAGAGGAAAAAAAAAGCACAAGCGCCTAAGTGAGGACATGACTGATGAGGTTGACGAAGAAGCCACTCCAGCTCAACGGGCATGCAACCCGCGCACAGAGCCTCACATTCGCTATAATACCCTGCTCCTGCTGTCTTAAAGAATTATTAAAGAAGCATTACATTTTCATTTTGCTCTCAATCCTGAAAATTTTGTAGCCATCTCTGGGGAACTGTGTGTGTGTGTGTGTGTGCGCACGTGTGTATGTGTGTGCACGTGCATACATGAGCGTGCCTGCTTTTGTGCACATAAACCCAAGTATGCATACATGTGTTTGAGTGTGTTTAGCCAGGGGTCAGGGACTGACAATGAGTGGTGAATGAAGAAGGAATAGCTCAATTTCAAACCGAAAAATAGACAATAATGGGAAGGACAGTGGAATCTTGTTTTTTGTGGTAGTTAGGTTCTACAAAGTTGCCTCGAACGCTGAATTAATGAATCCTGAACCATTGCTCCTAGAGGAAATACAAGGTTAGGTTCCTGTGCACCTCTGGTCACAACACTTTCATCAATCTACCAATATAGGACCCTCTTTTACATGTGTTTCTGTTTAAAGACATCCCGTTTCACATATATCATTGATTCGTTAACACTGAACCCCAGCCAACAACACTGTAACTCATTTCTGAACAAAGACTTATCTAACACAGATAATTTTTTCCATAAGGCACTTCACACTTTCACTTGGGTGAAATCTTCCACAAAAAAACACAAAAATATGAAAAACATGGCACTCAGACTGCAAAAAGTACACCTGTTTACAGTATGAGAGCTGACACAAGAAGGCAGAAGGTGGCCTTGTGTAACCTCAGACGGGAACATGCATATCAGGTGACTCACACTTTTTGCTACTCTGCACATGTCCATGAAATGGCCATGAAAGTGCTCCAGTATCAGTTTGGGGTTACAAATAAGTTTTAGCAACTAGGCAAATCCACAAATACAGAATGCATACATGGTAAGGATCTACTGATATTCAGACAGATTCCATTCCTGCTGTCACTGCTGTGTGCCCTTCAGCAAGTTACTCACCCTCCCTGTCTGCTGGTTTCCCCTTCATTATTTCTATTCAGCCTTCAAGTGGAAGGTTCAAACAGGTTGAATGTGACAAGCTATCACCTCCTTCATGAGGATTTTTCAATAAGTTCAGTTAGTTAGACATCTACCCAAAAGAGCACAAAACATTCTACGATAAAGACATCAGCACCCGAATGTTTATGGCAGCACAATTCACTATTGTAAGAATGTGGAAACAACCCAAGTGCCCATCAATTCATGAGTGGATTATTATAATTTGGTATATGTTTACAATGGAATATTACTCAATCATAAGAAACAACAGTGATCTAGCACCTCTTATACTTTCCTGGATTAAACTTAAGCCCATTATCCAAACTGAGGCACCACAAGAGCAGAAGAATGGGATCCACTTGTACTCGCCATCAAATTGGTACTAACTGATCAACACTAGGTTGATCGCATGGCAGAAATACTCTCTAGGGATTAGGGGGATGGGGGGGCAAATCTACAACTAAAGGACACGGGGAGCACTAAAGGGACGGAAGCACATGCCTTTAACCTGCACTTGGGGGAATCAAAAACATAAAGTGTAACTATAATGTTTGTACCCTCACAATGCCCTGGAATAATAAAAATAATAATAATAATAAAATAATAATAAAAATAATTTAAAAAAATGACTTCAGTTAGAAATGAATTGTTCCTCCCAAATATACCTCAGGATTTTGTCTATTCTTCCATTATAATGCTAATTTAATTATGCCTTATTGTAATTCATTTTTGATCTTCTATTACTCCAATAAGTATATTGTAAGAGCTGTAAGGACAGGGATTACATCTTATTCACCTAAATAGCCACAACACTGCTAAGCCCAGTTTTTCATAATGCAGGTGCTGAATAGTGATTTATTAACTCAAAGTGACAATATTAAGCCTGGCCTTCTCTACCATCATGGATTTTATTTTTTGCATTTTTTATTGTGGTCAAATACACATAATATAAAATTTACTATTGGTAACATCCAGTGCATTCACAATGTCGTGCATCCACCACAGAACATTTTATCACTCCAAAGGAAAACCCTGTACCCATTAAGAAGTCACTCCTTCTTCTCCCCTTCCCTCAGGCCTTGGCAACCACTAATCTGCATTCCATCTCTAGGGATTTGCTTACTGTGAACATTTCATATAAATGGAGTTATACAACCTGTGGCCTCTTGTGTCTGGCTTCTTTCACTTGGCGTAATGTTCATCCATGTTGTAGGACGTATCAGTACTTCATTTCTTTTTATCGTGGAATAATAGTCCATTGTATGGATATACCACATTTTGTTTGTCCATCCATCCGTTGATGGGCATTGGGGTTCTTCCCACCTTTTGACTTTTGTGAGTAGTCTGGTATAACATGTTAAGATGTGATTCCCTATAGAAATGTCAGTAATAATAATATTTTAGTTATACAGGCAGACTACCTATTTACTTGTGTTCCAACCCTCTGCTAGAATGCACAGTCCTGAGGGAAGAGACTTTTTCTTGTGCCCTGTGGATTCCCCAGGACCTTGACTAGTATCTGGCACAGAGGACATGTCCACTAAATCTGCTGCCTGATGAATGATTTCTGCTTTGAGGACTGACTGCCTATCACAATAGATATGAGACATAGCAAAAGTCACTGTCACAAAATCCTGGTATGTTAGCTCCAGAAGGGATCACCTGATTCAAGATTGTCATTCAGTATTCTTGGGTCCATTACTTTCTAGCTGTGTAAGTGGGGCGAGTTCCTTAATCTGTTTGTTACTCTGATTCCATATCTGTAAGAAATCTTATAGAGGCAATAGCGTGACCTACCTCAGAAAACTGTTTGATGATTAAATGACTTACTGTATATTCAACACTTATGATTAGCAATAAAGAATTAAGACCAAAAAGGGTAATAAGCAAATTACTCAAGGTCGCCCAGCTGGTTGGAGAGAGCTGGAACCAGAACCCACATGTTGTAACTTCTGCATCTTTCATGCTGTTGTTTGATGAGGATCAGAGCTTTCCTCCACAAGGAGACCTGTACTGCTTCCACAGACACATTTTTGGGGGGCACCTTCTTCCTCTGACACGTAGTCTCTAAACCCTGGCTTTTTTTTTTTAACCTCCTTCCACCTTCCAAATCTTACCTCACGTCTACCTCGGGAAGGAAGAAGGTCCTAAGTGTCTACCACTCAAAGCAATTTTCCCCAAAGTATATGCCTCAAAATATTCACTTATGTTGAAGGTAATTTCTAGGTTAAAAAAAAAAATGAGGATGGCCAATCAACATGACAAAAATTATAAAGGTGGTGTTTGAGTA
The DNA here is from genome assembly GCA_963575035.1 of Avahi laniger. NCBI lineage: Eukaryota > Metazoa > Chordata > Mammalia > Primates > Indriidae > Avahi > Avahi laniger. The sequence continues at coordinate 27,373 of CAUYSK010069340.1, forward strand.
ACTGAATAAAATTTTTGAAATATTTCCCTAGGGTCATAGTGACACATTTAGTTTTTTAAAAAACTGCTGGGAGAATGTTTTTTTTTTTTTTTAAAGAAAGTATTCCTTGGCCAAATACATTTGAGAAATAGGACATCTCTTAGAAAGGGATGATGCAAATTAGCATAGAGAGGTTACTAAGGAGTTTTGCATCTAGAAACCTTTTAACCCAGCAGTTCCAGAGCACAAGGAAATGTGAAAATGTTTCTCAGCACAATACTTACCACCATCCTTGGAATGCCACGAAACATATTTGGGGAACTGTGGACCTCTGGCATCGAATGGAAGGGGCATATTTTAATGCAAGCTCTGCGAGAGAGCAGGTTTGTCTAGTTTTGTTTTGTTTTGTTTTGTTTTTGTTTTACTGATGAGGACAGTACCTGGCACAGAGTAGAGATTAAATGAATATTTGTCGAAGGAATAAATAAACGTTCATTGGAAATGGCAACTTGGAATTTGTGGCATCAGCTGCTGGTGGAGAAGCATCAGCTTCTGGGTCTTCAGTCTGGTTGTTCTCAGTCAGAAGATCCCTTTGAAGTTGGCTCTCCCAAAAGAAAGTTCCCATCCACCCAGGAATGGCCTCTTGCCAGCCATGATGGCAAGTCCCTGTCGGAGTAGATCAGGACTGCCATCCTGGTTGCCTGGTTCACTAGACTCCTTCTCCACCATATCAATATTTCAGGGGCACCAGTCTTCTGCACCAAAATCATGTTCCCTTACAGATCTGATATGAGTCAACAGGGTTTAACCTGAACACTCAAGAAAGAACGAACTCTGCTCCCCTGCCCACAGCCAGCCTTTTTGGTTCTCTCCGGCCAGCTCCCAGCAGCATCAGGCAAAGGGAAGGCAGCTTCACCTTTTCCCAGCGGAGTGGCCTTCCTTTACAGAACCTTTAGCTAAGCTAAGTGGAGACACCTGGTGTTTGTTGTTGCAACTTCAAGAACAATACATCAAAGACTCCAGACAGAAAACCAGACTTCTCATAAAAACTGCATCATCACAAATACAACTGAAGAAGAGGAAATGCATATGGCAGCCCAACTCACCTCTAGGAGACTTTCTTCCCTCTCAATATTTCTACCACCTGAATAGTTTTTCTCCATATTCTTGCCTTTAAAACATGGAGAAAAGCACAATCACAAGGCACCCAGAATTTGTGAGAATTTAGAAAAAAAAAGAAATCCTCTTTGATGGTTGTTTCCTTTTGTCAGGTGTTCAATCAGAGTGCTAACTTTTGTGTAATAACTGTTTGCTAATACTTAATAAGTAGCTGGTATAGCATGGTTTCAAAAAAAAATTTTTTTAAAGCCTATACAAGGCCAAAGGAATATTAAAGTTTCACTACGGAAGAAATATGGCCACTGCCAAGAACTGATTAGTCATAAAATCCGAAGCATTATCATCATCCATCATTGCTTTTCTTTTAATGACTGAACTAAAAAGAGAGACATCAAAGTTTTCAAAATAAGGTTATAAAAATGCTGTACACAGATGAGGCCTCCAAATATTTTGATAGAACCTGAACAAAAATATATAGAAAAGTCATTGAAACAAATCACAAAACATATGTTGTTATGTTTTGCTCTAAAAAGCATGAAGTTTATCCAGAACCCTATTATGGTAACTGCTTAGCTTTTCATGCATTCCTAAATTACCATGTAATCTAAAACCTTGTTTTCAGCTGCCCTATATTGGAAAGTCCCTTAAAATAATCAGGATGATTACAGGCTAGTATTCAGAAAGAAACTCACTTGTATTATGGTAAATGAAAGTGTTATTTATCAGGCAGGCTCCTTTAAAAAAAAAGAAAAAAAGAAAGAAAGAAACCTACTTCAGAAACACAGAAACACAATGTATTCAGGAAATACCTAAGCAAGGATTGCATTTTGGGCTCTCTACATTTTCAAACACATGGATAGTTGGTGTAAAAATATGTTCTTTTCCTGCAGGGACTTGACTGTAATTAGCGTGTGCCAAAACTCTCTCACAGAGATTTCATTGTCTTATCTACTTACATCATCTTAATGCGATTTTATTTTACTTTGTCAAAGTCATATTAATGTAAATGTGTTCTTGATAGCAAACAGAGTTCTTTTTTATGCAAAACAGGATTCAGCTGACTCTAATAAAACAGCTTGCAGTCTATTAGACTATAACAGTAATGTGCTTATTTTGTTTCTCAAATCAAGACTGTGTCAGAAAGCTATAGACGGAGATTTGTCTTGTTTTTCACAATAATTGCTAGGGTGGGGTTACATTACGATCTTTAAATGAATAGTATCGCTTAGAACAAACACTTCATATATCTTTTATCTTCCCCTGCATACAGTTCTGAGTTTTCTTTGAAAATGCTGCGCTACTTTTCCACATAAGTCATCAGAATGTTTCCAAAGAATTTTAACTGCCAGATTAATTATATCTTGCAAACAAAGATAGATTGCTTACATTCTTTATTCAGAATTCCTGCCAGTATGGAGCAACTGGCAACAAATTAATTTCTTTTGCAACCATGCAAAATGTTTTGCTATGAAAAGCTCTGGAAGGTAAATGGATCCTTTAAAAAAAAAAAATCAGGTTGCTCATTCTGAAAGGCTAATCTGTAAGCAAAGAACAGAGGATTAAATGAATTTGACTACTCCCTCACCCATTTTTTTTTTTTTTAAGCATCTATGTTATAGCCCTCCTTAATATATTCGGTTAATTAAGTATTGCTGTGACCTGGTGGCAATTTTTGAAATCCAGGGAATTTTTCCCCCTTTAAATTCAGCCTCCCCCACAGAGCAGAATATAATCTGTTTCCAGTCAGTCTGTTTATTTCAGCTGTGCCTCTACTACAAGCCTCTAAAATGTTTTAATAAATTTATCAACCAAAAAATATTACAAACATTTCATTTCCTTTGATTCAGACACACACACACACACACACACACACTCAAAAGCCTCTGCCTTCATTGCAAATTCTTGCTGGTATGAATCACTCTAAGTAATATTTGCTTTAACTTTCGTGTGGTTCTACAAACAACCTTTATATGGCTGGACTTCAAAGCGAGGAGAAATAAAGGTTAGAAATGTGATAGGAGCAATCTATTATTAGGCATGAAACATTAAACCACTTTTAGCTATAAGTCTTAAAACCTGAATAATCTAGGTTTTTAACATAGCGCATATTTATTGTGCTTTCACTTACACAAGCATTTATCACCGAGAAGTGTTTGGAAGAGAAATATTTTCCATTGCACTATGTGCCACAATTTGGTTTAATTTTTCCTAATATTTAATTTAGGAAAACGGTAACATTATAACAGGATTCTCATGTGTCCTGGCCAAATGCTTGTTGTTCCTTGCAGAGTAAAATTAATCTGTTACCAGCCCACTGACCTGCAAGTCAGGTTTCAGTGAGGTAGGCAGGAAGAGCGGGAGGGCAGAGAAGGGAGGTGGGGGTTAGGGTAGGTAGGAAGATAAGATCTCTTTCTTTGATTGGGAGGGGTAAAAAAAGCTTAGAGGAATGTCTCAACCCACCCATACCATCAGAAGACAGAAAATAAGCTGAACGTGTATTTGAGCCGAGGAGTGTTTGAAAACATTTATTAGCTCCATCCATAACGACATTCACGGCAGGAATGTTAATTGTTAAAATCTGTACTGCAGCTATTTCTTTAAGCAGGGGGGCTGCATTGAGTGGAAATTCAGCTTCTTGTTTCTCTTTTTTTCTCCACATATATTTGCACTTAAAAAAAAACTAATGTTATGAAATAAGTCAGATGTCAGATGGAGAGCTTTCTAGCACAAGGGAATATAAAACAGTGTTAAGGATATATGCATATGCAGGAACAAAAAACAACATTGGTAACATTTTGTTCTTGATTAAATTTGTGCTCCTAATACAGTAGATTAAAAATAAGTCCAACTGTTAAACACATTAGTGTTCAGTCCCTGCTGGTGTGCCAGAAAAGCAGCTATCACTCCAGACTTGGCCTGACTCTCTGGTAGCCTTGAGACAGAGGAAATTTGACCCCCAAGAAACTTGAGCCCCAAAGTCCATCAATGATCCTGCAATTTGGGCATTCTTTATTTTCATCTATTGATTAAATCTCAGAACCTTCTTAATATTTTCTTGTACAATGTCAAAACCCAGTGTCTCTCAGCAAGGCTAAAAGAAAACACTGGTTCACAAGGATAGGGAAAGAATTGTTAGTAGCCACAATCTTTGAGGAAATGAAATCAAGTTGTAATCTACTGGGCAATTAATTGTGAAACTCGTTTCCTTTAAAAAGACTGCTGTAAGACATATCTTTCACTCCCCAGAAATTTTATAAGTGGGGCTAGAGAGAGGATTGAATCCCCCACATGCCCAAACTGGAAGACACTCTGAGATCGTAGCCAACTCTCTTCTTTCATGGATGACATTCAGTGAGGTTAAGGAGAGATCCTGGCAGAGGTCACACTGAGAGGCCCAAACTAGCTGGACGTGAAACTTAGGCTTTGGTTTCCCCAACCCTGTTTATCGTGGGGTACCATACCACCCTTTCAGTTTGTTCAAATATAGAAATTATGGTAATGACTCTTCACTATACTGTGCGTGTTATTCCACTCATACGTTTTCTTAGAGTATGCATGTATTTTCTCTTTTTAACAAAAATACCAACTCTTAAATTCTTGCCCCCTCCTTTTTCTGCATAAATCCTCCCCTCTCAGCTTCCCTTGTTCTACCCCTAGTGTATTTTTCTGGTCTTTGGTCAATCTGGTTTAATCGGTTACCTGTTGCTGATGCTCTCATTTCACATAGAAATGGAGGTCTCTGCTGTGACATGTTTTCTAGAAGCAGAAGGGTGTGAGGCTGTAACATTCGTAAATCCAGGAAGTAATAGCTCCCTAAAAGCAGTGCAGATAGCTGCAGATATTGCCAAGAAAGAAGAACAGTTAATTGAAACTATTTGGGGCATGCAGTATTGAACAAGGAGATGGTTTCTGAGCAACACATATCTAAACGTGGCTTGCCAGAGACCTGCACACATTTAATTTGCTCTACAAATTTGGTTAGCCCAATAAAGTGTAAACATCAAACACTGGTCGTGGAGAGCATTAAACATTAACTAACTGAGACCTTAAAGACTTGGGCAGAACATTAAAATTAGAGGAGAAAGATAGGCCAGGCAACTCTGGGAAATTAGGTTAAGACTCCAAAAGAGAATGTTTGTTGGCTGAATAAAAATAAAGGGAAAACTATTTTGAGATTGGTAACTATTTGTCTCCATAGACAGGCCATTTTCCCCTGGGATTATATTTTTAAAATCAAGCAAACATACTAAAGTCAATTTGATTTTCTGATTGTTCTCCAGGATGAAATGCATTACCACCCAAATGAACCTTGAAAAAGGGTATTTTGATTGTCGTTCCCAGATCCATGAATCCTTAGGTGGAGCTGTGCCTTTTATCCATTTTTTGTGTTTATGTGCATTCTGCGCGGCTTCGCCTGGGGTTCAAACCCCATTAAGATTCAATAAACTTTTGTTGAACAGCAGAATGAAAATGCCCTCTAAGAAGATAAGGATGGCTCCCAGGCTCACCTATTCAGACTTGCTCTTTACCTGACAAAAACCTGTGTACTTCCTTTCTTAACAAGAGCAATAAGTGCTTCCTTGAAAACAGTAAGATTCAGGGAAAGGAAAATAATACTCTATTTAAGTTCTTATTCTCTAAGTACCCATTGCCACAGCAGGCCTCACAAAGCAAATCCCTGCAAAGTAACCACAATTCTCTTTGACGAGAATGTTCCGTACATTATTTCTTCGATATCCACTAAGGTTCTAGGATACAGTGGGTGACAGCTATCAATAACCCCACATAACTCGAGTAGAGTCTGAAGTAAACACAAGTTAAACCACTACTAGACCAAGAATTAACTCCTAAGACAATTTAAACATAGCTGTCTATCTTCTTAAGATTCAAAATAACTGTTAATGTTAGAACAAAGAAATCCCTATGATCCCTGACTTAAAATGGCTTCCCGTAGGAGTAGTCCCTGAGACAAGGATTTGAGTGCAAGTTGATTTGGGAGGCAAAGAAAAACACCACTTGTGCAGTGAAAAGAAAAAAAAAGTGAGATAGGGTAGGAAAGGCAGCCGATGTGAGGTGTATTGTCAAGCCAGCTACCACTGTGGGCAACTGGAGTTTAACCCAGTGGGGAAAGTCTGTTTGCCACTGTAGAACAAATACCTCAGAGCTACCCCATCAGAGAGGTGGAAGCTAAGGCACTCATACTTCAGCTGCCATCAGTCTCTGGATGAAGTTTTTCCTGAGAGGCATTAATTCCCTGGCACTGACAGCTGTCCACATAGGCAGGCAAAGCAGGTTTCGGTGACCAAAGGGAACTCTGAAGCAGAGAAATGCAGTAGGTGGCAATTCAAAAGCAGGCCGGCTCGCTCTGTAGTCATCGGCATGAGGGGCTATGGGCAAGTCCTTGACTGGCCCCTGGGGTGAAATGTTTTGACATAAGTAGTCATTTCTGAGAGGTTTAAATGCAGTTCTTTTTATGTGTAGCATAGTGGCCAACCCATTGTTGGAGCATAATCAATATTTGTTGAATGACAGAAGAAAAGATAGAGTAAGACATCAGTTAACGAAATTTTTAAATGCTTCGCTGATATGATTTACTCTCTGCTTGATGTCAAAATAGTTCAGACTTTTCTGAGGAAACTATACAATATGAACTCAAGCTTGATGTCAGACAAAGTTTAAATGCCATTTCCATCACCTTCTCACTGTGAGACCTTGAGCAAGTTATTTCACTTCTCTGAGTCCCAGTTACTCCTTTTGCAAAATGCCTGTGTCATAGTATTTAATGATACAAAAATGGAAAAGTCAATGACATTAGGCTTGGTACAGCAACTAACAAATGGTAAGTACTCAGCACCACCGTAATGGCTCGAGTCAGCTCCCTGACTTCAAATCCCACTTGTGTCACCAATTATCCATATACCTTTGAGCAAGTCACTCAGCCTGTCTGGTACAAGGCCTCCTCATCTCTAAAATGGAGACAAAACTGCAGAGAGGGCGGCCCTAAGCAGATATCATGGCACCGTAAGTCACATGGAGTACTTTTCACTTTACACGGCCCTTTATATATGTTATCTCATTTCTGAGCAGGAAAGGAGTTTGGACTTGCAAATGATTATGCCAATGTGGTGAAGTGCTTCTCCAGTTCTCCAAATGGCCCCAAGTCTGGTGTGTGTTTGGCTTAGGTTATAGACTGAGAGATGACCCAGAGACCCAGAGACCTGTAATAGCTGTACAAGGCACCCAGAGGGATTTGGGTTTGAAACATCAGTGGTTGGCCAAGAAGTGAGGGCGGGCATGAGAGTCAGTGTCTGGCAGGGATGTTCCCACGACGGTCTTGCAGGCTCGTGTTCAGGATGGAACGTTTATAAAGATTCAAAAAGAACCAAGAGTAAAATTTATAGCAGGAACCATGGAACCAACGAAGTCATCCGAGTGGGGTTGACAGGAATGGGCAGGCAAGTGGGGCCTCTTTTACACCAAACCGGGGGAGAGAAGCCTAAAACTTAGCCAGGAGGGGGATTCCATCTGAATATCTGAGAGCTAATTATGTGCCAGGCAGAGTGGAGGATACAAAGATGAATGTCCTTTTATTACCTCTATTTCACAGTTGATAAAATTAAAGCTAAGAAAGGATAAGTTATTTGTCCAGACAACACAAAATCGAAACCCAGTTCTTCCTGATGCCAAAGAGAGAGTTTTAAACCACTGCATAACACTGACTTTCTACAACATCATAGCATTTTGATACCACTCAAAATATAACAGATAAAAACAAAATAAAGAAAATCTTTTTGATAACATTTATTTTTTAACCTTAAGCATCCTGAGGGAAAAATGTTTTACAGCAAAGCATTGGCAGTACTGGACTGACCATGTGAATCATGAGCATCTTTTATAAGAGAAGACAAAGTCGTGGTGGTCACTGCTTTTCGAATGCTCTTATCCGAAGGTATTCTTTAGACTTCCAGAAGAATTCAGCCAGGTCAACAAGAATAAATGTAAGTAATTAGTCCTATTTGTGATGGCTTCCCTTCATTGTGTCTCAACGAGCTCACTTTAATTTAGGGGAATGTAGGAATCAAACAATAATTGCTAACTTACTGTTCACTGATCGCGCACTGGGCTGGACACCTTCTCTAAGTTACTGCATTTATTCCTTCACAACAACCTTCTGGGTTCGGTGCTATTAGTTTCCTCTTTTATAGATATGAAACCGAAGCTCAGAGAGGTTGAAGAATTTGTCCAAAGTCAAGCTAAAGCTAATAAGTGGAAGAGCTGAAATTCAAATCCCAACTGCCTCATTTCAGGACCAATGCATTCGTCCACAGTGCTATGCCCCCGGAGTCTTGAATCCTAGTGAAGGAAAAGTCTCCATTTTCATTTAGACATTCCCTGTGATTTGGGATAAATTTAGGCTTTTAACTAGAGTAAACAACTAACTTACTTTCTTTCTTTCTTTCTTTCTTTCTTTCTTTCTTTCTTTCTTTCTTTCTTTCTTTCTTTCTTTCTTTCTCTCTTTCTCTCTCTCTCTCTCTTTCTCTCTTTTTCTCTCTTTCTCTCTCACTCTCTCTTTCTTTCTTTCTTTCTTCTTCTTTTCTTAGTTTTGAAACAGGATCTTGCTCTGTAGCCCAGGCTGGAGTGCAATGACACGATCATAGCTCACTGCAGCCTCCAATCCTGGGCTTCAAGCAATCCTCCTGCCTCAGCCTCCTGAGTCTCTAGAATGACAGGCATATGCCACCATGCGCAGCTAATTTTTAAATTTTTTGTAGAGATGGGATCTGGCTATGTTGCCCAGGCTGGTCTTAAACTCCTGGGCTCAAGCCATCATCCTGCCTCGGCCTTCCAAAGTGCTGGGATTATAGACATGAGCCACCATGCCCAGGCTTAACTCTTCAACCTTAAGTATGTCTAATACTTTTTAATAAAGATGTGCCAAACATCAAATATATACATATATACCTACATATACGTGTGTGTGTGTGTGTATGTGTATCCTTAGCCATCCATCTATCCCTAAGTGCATCTCACCAAGACGCAAGCCCATGCAATTGTGTTTTATTCTTCTCTGGTCTTTGTGTAAATGTATTCTTAAGGACTTTGTGGCCAGTACATAGTATAAATATGATTTAGACCCATCAAAATGCAGATTATAGGATCCACTGAACTTTTCCTTACCAAAGAACTGAATTGCTAAATGTCATATTATTATTAAATTACAGGAGTTTCAAACTTACTGCTATGCCCTAATTACTTCTCTTGAGTGGTTATTATATGGGATCATCAGATGATCATGGTCTGTCATGTTATTGCTATCTTTCTTCATAAAAATATGTTTTATCAGAGCTTAATCATGTAATTATCCAGTAAATGAATGATAGAACAATTACAGTTATATGGTTCATTACCTTATGTCCCATTCCCTGATTTAAGCCTCTCAGTTTCATATCTTTGTTGTGTAGAATATTTATAACAAATCAGTTCTCTTTTCTGGAAGTTAGTGTCATCGTCTATAAAATGAAGGGTTGAACTTCAATTAAATAATCTATAAATTCCCATCTAGCTCTAAAATTCTGTGTTCCATTGATTATCCCCAAACTATTATACCAGTTCACGAGGCCTTTTTTTAAAAATATATATATATTTAAAAAACTCTTGACTTTATTGATGTGCATGAATTAAGAACTGATGTGGTACCAGAACTCCTTTCTGCTTAACTTTATAATGAGGGATGAATGTATTTGGAAATGTTTAGCCCAAGAAAAGAAAAGGTACGGGAATAACCAGTCTTCAGGTTTATGATGAAATAGTGACCAGCTTTCACTCTCTTGGTAAAGGACAGACTAAGAGGGAGCAAACTACATCAGATCTCAGAGGGCATGGTGTAATGGTACATGCGAACATGCTCTAGAAACTGGAGACACTGGGGAAGGTAAGCATTTGCTGCAAAGCATCAGTTAACCTCTTCTCCAGTGTGCCTTAAAGCCAGGGGGTCTAAACATGGAGGGAGCAAAGCAAGAAGAGTTGGAGCTGGTTCTCACAATTCAGCAGGAAGCTACACTGTATGTATTTTCTTACATATCAATTATTTATTTATTTTTCTGAGCTATTTCTCCTATGAGAAAACCCTTAGGCCTGGCCTACAGAAGATATACTTATCATTGGCCTTTAACGATACAAACATCATCGTTGCCACCAAAGTCACTTTATATGCACAGGTTTATGTGAGTTTCGTTTGGATGTATCAAGGTTCAAGGACAGAGCCCGATCCTTCTCCTTCCTCCACACTAATCAATTTACAATCGAAATGTGTCCGAATCTTGTGACTCGTGTTATGTCTATTAATCCTTGTAAACACAGCACATTTTATAAAAATAGACATATTTGGATTCGAAATAATCATGTAGTACAAGTTCAAAATTGAGTAAGTCACAGTTGGCGGACACAGAGTCCTAGCTAACAGGTGAGAATGGGGTCTTCCGGTGAATGTCAAGTCTGTTTCTTCTTTAATGTTATGTAATGAATGAGCAGTGAGGATGACAAGCCACTCAGGAAAGAACCAGTCTTAAAGTCTGCTCTTTTTTGTTTTTTTCCTGTTTTCTGATAACATATTCAATTCCATGTAAATATTGCAAACAGCTGAATCGCAAATGTTAGCCTAAACATGAATAAAAAATGTTGATACTCTATTTAACCTAAAAATGGTAATTATGGATAGGCTGCTTTTATGATTATCATATTTAAAATATATCATTTTACATTGGGAATACAGGGAGAATTGTCACTGTTATTTTATCCTAAGAAAATTTGTTTTAAGTGCATTAAAAATACAGTAGGTGATTATTGCAATATAAAGGGAAAAGCTGTTTGCTTTTGACAGTCTGTCAGTAGCTATAGCCTAGGAAGAAGAAAGTATGGTAGCCGCTTTATATGAAACAGGAGGAGGAGGACACAAACTCAGAGAAATTTTACCCAGCTGCTGTTATTAAAGAAATTCTTTTATAGAAGAGAGGCTGCTTTTTTCTTTTTTTCTATCTTTCCGTTTTTGCTTCCATCTCTGAATCCATTGCTTTCATGTGGCATGCAAAGCGTCTGTGCATGGCGGCCTGTAACTTCTGTTATTTAAACTGCCAACTGTTAAAAATGGATTGAGTTGAACCAGAGGAGGAAAATAGCCCCACTGAGGCAAATGCATTTTTTACACCCCCTCTTTAATAAAATATTTTAAGGTATAGCTAGAAAGTTTCCCCTCAGCCTTTCATCTGAAACTGTTAGATTATAGCTGTGTGAAAGAATCATTATTGACTCCTGTCAGATGGTTTTGGAGAGGAGGTGAAGAGACTTGTCTTGTGACTTTCGGGGCACTTTGTCAAATCAGGTCCTTTGAGCAAACGTAGGAAGTAAAGGCTGATGTCAGCGGGTGCCTTGAAGCAGGAACTTGTGCTAGTCTCCTGTGACTTCTTTCTTTCTTTATTTTTTTTAAGGAATCAGATTGGATTGTGAAATGATTGGAATATGACTGGACACAAACACGTTTATCGCAGGCTCAGCAGCCGTTACGTATCATTAGTGAAAGGAGGTAGGGGGCAAGGGGGACCATTTTGATGTCAGTTTCATTCTTTCGAAGGACAAATGCATTCACTGATGAGAAATAAACCGGCATCTGTAAAACTTTAGAGACCAGTAATACTTTAATATTTTCTTTTCCTATAGGTAAATATACAACTTTTTAATAGCCAACATAAACCAAAATAATGAGTAATGTTGGAGTTGCTTTTAAGGGTGCCAATTCTGAAGCAACTGTGACTTATCAGAATCAGTATATTTCTGTTTCAAAATACCTTGCCTTTTTCTTACCTCGATACATACAATTGCCCTTACACCACCTCGACTACACTTAATGCCAAAATCTAAACCATCAAAAGTGATAATGCATTTTATGAAGAAAAACACAATTTGGCCTTAACTTTCCACCTGTGAAAGACCGTATCCTTACACATCAACTCTAAAGTGAGTCCCATTTTCTGACTTTTCTTTTTCTCTCTTCTCCTTGCCAAAGAATCTCCGTAATTGGCTTGCTCGGCAAAGCGTTTTATTTGCCCTTCTGAACATTAGCTATTTTAAGAATCTGAATGTATTATGGCAGGGAACACAAGGTTTCACTTCAACCCCCTTCCTGCCCCTCCTCTGCCAAATTAATGCTTTCTCTTCTGAGTGTTCCAGGGAAGAGTAAAATTGCTAAGGTGTAACCGGTACAAAGGAGTAATCTAAACAGAGGAGCCATTCCAGGAAAGCACAGTATCTGTGAGCCCAGCGTGGATCTTGGCCCTGCCCTACTTCCAAGCTTCTAACATAGCCTCATAGTCATTTCTTCTGTATTGTGATTTTTTTTTTAAGTGAAGCACTTTTAGATGTCCCATATGGTTTAAAACAAATCAGAAATTCATGTCCTAAATGTTTCGTTAGTCAGAATAATTAAGTTGATCAGTTCGGGGAGCGGTGGAAGCAAAATAATGGGGTCATTGAAGCAGTCAAGCTCTAAAGGGAACCTGAGCTCATTCAGATATCAAATCTAATAATTGTTCTACACCTGTATGCACAGTCCCATTGAGCAAATTCACATTAAAGGTTTAGTGGAACAGTTTCAATGCTGTGGTCCAAAGGGACTTGCTACTGTTTTCACAAGAAAGCACTGAATATTTTTTGGCAATACGTTTTTTGCGATGTGTTAACTAAGCTCTATGTGTGTATGTTGGTGCCCTGTCCCTACCTAGGGAGGAGGAAAGGGGAGAAATAGATTTCTGGAAACGGGTTTTTAACACTTGGACTGTCGTGCTAGGAAAAAAAAAAATTTCCTTGGGGCCACAGTATTTTATTACAAAAATAGAATAAAAACTTTGCAAACAAAACAATCCTTTCTAATTTAATGAAAATTTTGATTGTTTTCTGTTTGTGAATTATGTGCAATTAAATTGTCAATATTAATTGTAACAATAACATCAACGATTAAGATTTTCACAAACCAACTGCAGGGTTTTGCCCAGGGGACCACCCATCACATAACATGTATGCTATAGCACGGCAGTGTGAGTTGCCTGCACACCACGCAGCTCCCAAGGTGAAGAGATGTGTGAATTACATATGCTTCACGAGGCCCCAGGCTCAAAACTAGCATGAGTTAAATACAACTCACATGGCAGTTAACGCATTAAAGATAATAAAGGTGCTCTCAAGCATTTGCCACCTAGAGGCAATAACATGAGATGACTGAACTAACCGGACAGTTGGGGATGGGGGTTGTTCACCTATACAGCCTAGTAGAAATGAGGGTCACTTAACCCTTTCTGTTCATAAAATAAAATGGTGTCAAGCGCGATTTCGGTTATTGAAGTAGAAAGTAGCAATTAGGCATTCTGTAATAATGTAGTGTTTCATTTCTCGTATGTCACCATATGACTGTAACGGCAAACTGACTGCCTTTGATTCTCCTATAAGATATCTAAGGAGAGTTGACAGACCTAGAAGAAGTTTAAAGATCTAAAGAGTGAAAAGATGAATTTAATTCTGCTCTACAATGACTGTTGAACTAACCGATCTTTAATAGAACTCTTTCATTGGAGGCTTCAAAGCACACAGGAAAATTAAAAGATTTGCAGTGTATCTTGAACAACTATGAAAGACAGATATGGCCAGCTTTCTTTATCAAAAAAGGCAACCAAAGCTGAATTCCCTTACCTAAAGAATAGTTTTAATGCGTACACACAAACTTGTACATTTAAATGAATATTATGCACTGATATTTTTTATTTCTTTGGGGATAAAAGAATGTGTTCATTTGTGTGTTCATCAAAAATCATTTACCAAGTGTCTGTTATATTCCAAGCACTAAGAAAACAGATGAAAATGGCAGTTACTGCCTTTACAGAGCTCACAGTAAAGTGGGGGAAGACAGATTGTACAGGGACAATCACAGTATAAAGCTCAACAGATGAGTAGGAGTTTCTTGGGTAGGAAACGAAAAAAGGAAGAGAAGCATGATCCAAGAAAGGGAACAGCATTTATGGAGGCAATGAGAACATGATATATTCAAGGAAGTGCCAACTGCTTAACGTTGCTGGAGTATAAATCTGAGAGGCTGGAAAGATGAATAGTCATGATAGGCCGTGTATAACAAGGAGTTTGATTATTTTACTGCAGTGATGAGGAACCAATTCAGGATTTAACTTATAGTAGCGTGGTCAGATACATGTTATAGAATGACTGTCTCCTAACAGTGCAGAAGGTTGATTGGGTGGCCGTGAGGCTAGAGACACAGAGAAATTTAATAAGGATCTATTAATAAGAGCCTAAGCAATTGAAGAAGCAGGCCTGTGCCCACACTAGAGCAGTGGTAGTGGAGATGATGAAGAGAAATAGATCCAAGAATGAGTCAAGACTTAGAATTCACTGAACTCGTTGAGCAGCTGGATATGAGGGTAAAAAAAAAAGGGGGGAAGGAATCTAGGATGATTTATTTATCATATGACGTGGTGTATGATAGTTTTATTAGTTTGCTAGGGCTGCCGTGACAAAGTACCATAACCTCAGTGGCTTAAACAACAGAAATTTATTATTTTATAGTTCTGGAGTCTAAAATTCCAAGATCGAAGTGTCAGCCAGGCCATGTTCCCTCTCAAGGTACCAGGGAAGGATCTGGTCTAGGCCTCAGTCCTAGCTCCTGGTGGTTTTCTGACAATCTTTGGCATTTTCTAGCTGTTAGAAACATCACCCTGATCTCTGCTTTCATCCTCACACGGCATTCTCTCTTAGTGTGTGTTTGTCCCAAATTTTTCCTTTTTGTAAGGACACTAATCATAAGGAATTAGAGCCCATCCTAATGACTTCGTTTTAACTTCATTACCTCTGTAAAGCACCTGTCTTCAAATAAGGTCACCTCATTCTGAGGTACTTACTGGAGCTTAAGGACTCCAACATATGAATTTGCAGGAGGTGAGGGGAACACAATTCAATTCATAACATGGCCCCAGTTATCAAAATAAGGAAACATGAATAGGAGGGAATAGGAAGGATGAAAGGAAAGGAAATCAGTTTATTCTGGATCTTGAGTATGAAGTAGCTTTGGAACAATCAGGCGAAATATTCAGAAGATGATGGAAGCTGTAGCCTAGAGCCTAGGATATGCAAAATTGAGATCCATTAGCATACAGGAGGTAGAGTAGTTAGAGTAGTTGAAACTTTACAAGTGGATGAGTGTACCTGTGGAAAGTAGCTCATGGAAAGTATATAGAGTAATATGGGAGAGGGCAAAAAATAAAACCTTGAAAATTACTAACACATAAGGGACAAGGAAAAGGATAATAGCTTAGAGACAGAGAAGCATCAGGCAAAGACGTAGTTTGAGAATGAAGAAAGATCAGTAATATACAAGCCAAAAGAGGACAGAGCTTCATGGGGGAAGGAATAATTGTCAACAGTGTCATGTGCTACAGAGAAGTCAAGGAAAATGAAGACTGCAAAGAAAAATCTTAATACTGAAGGTGGGAATGTGATGCTATTCAGGATAGGCCTATTCATAAATAGTCATCATGGAACATAATACACCCTGTATTTTCAATATAATTGCACTTTATTACTAGAGAAAAGAAAAAATGAATTTATACATTGTAAAATTTTATACTTATAGAAATTATATTTTTTCTAGATAATCTAGTTTTTTTCTTTTTTTTTTAATTTCAGGATGTTATGGGGGTACAGATGTTTAGGTTACGTATGTTGCCCTTAAGCCCCCTCCACCCCCCCAAGTCCGAGTTTCAAGGGCGTCCGTCCCTCAGATGGTGCTCATCGCACTCTTTGTGTGTGC
Organism: Avahi laniger; assembly: GCA_963575035.1. NCBI lineage: Eukaryota > Metazoa > Chordata > Mammalia > Primates > Indriidae > Avahi > Avahi laniger. Next base: position 43,331 of record CAUYSK010069340.1, read on the forward strand.
ATATACCCGTCTCCTCCTCCTCCCTCCCGCCTCCCCCTTGCCTGACATAGATTTTTTCCTAATCTATAAGAAAGTATTTTCTACTGGAGTATCTTTCAAAAGGTAAATAATCCTGACAGAGAATCTTTTAGAAACAATATGTACAAATTCTGCCTTGCTCTTGAAATTTTGGTATTTATGGTTATTGTATTTTGTGACTAGTGTTCAGAATAGGATAAAATAGAGCATCTGAGAATGAGATTGTAATGTGGTTGGTCAGAAGAGAGTCTTCTATGGAAGTATGTTTCACTTCAAATCATTGATTTTTATGTGGTTAACACTGGAGCTCTCAGGGCTGCAAAATGTCATTTTATGTACTACTTTCACAATCTAACCATACATATTAACCTTTTCCCTCAACTCCCCTAAAAACACAAAGCTATCTCTAGAACCAGCTTCAAAGATTCACAATTAGACCCATAGCAAAAGAATGTATTGAAAAGATAGAATTTGTAAACTATTTATTGTCACATATAAATATGTATATATGGGAACAAATGACATATTTATATGTCTATAAATCCTCATAAAAGTTTGAGTCAGAGAAAGAATCAACATGTATTTATCACATGGCTGTTCAGTATTGAGAAAGCTACCAAAGAGGTAGAAGAAACTCATTCTTTGCCATGCCTGAACTACCTTCTTGTAAAGGCAGTACATGAAATGATAGTGAACAGTGTGAAACTGATCATAATTAAAAGCTGAATTGTGTGGTACAAGCTAAGTTTGTGCTATTGGAGTCCAGAGGAGAGAAAGATCAGTAAAAACCAGAGGGTCAAGGAGGTGGGATTTCAACTGGACTTTGAGGGATGTGTAGTCTTTAATAGAGGAAAGGGACAGGGCAGAGAGGGCAAATACACTGGAATATGTATAGATAGGTTCATGGCACAATTATGAATCTAACCTAACTAGAGTCAAGGGTCAGCAGTAGAGAATAGGGAAAAATCTGATTGGATAGAATAGGATTTGATTAAAAAGAATCAACAATTTAAAAAATAAAACCAGAAAGTATGTACCCTATAAATTTTTCCTTTACTTTCTCAGCTACCACAAATTTTACAGTCAAATTTATTACACATATATTCTAATCTCCCTGAGCTATTTTCTTTAGTGTAAATCTGTTCACTTTTTTTTTTTTTTTTTTTTTTGAGACAGAGTTTCGCTTTTGTTGTCTGGGCTAGAGTGAGTGCCGTGGCGTCAGCCTAGCTCACAGCAACCTCACACTCCTGGGCTCAAGCGATCCTTCTGCCTCAGCCTCCCAAGTAGCTGGGACTGCAGGCATGCGCCACCATGCCTGGCTAATTTGTTCTATATATTTTTAGTTGTCCCGATAATTTTTTTCTATTTTTTTTTTTTATTAGAGATGGGGTCTCGCTCTTGCTCAGGCTGGTCTCCAACTCCTGAGCTCAAAGAATCCGCTCACCTCGGCCTCCCAGAGTGCTAGGATTACAGGCGTGAGCCACCGTGCCCGGCCAAAACTGTTCACTTTTATCTTCATATGTCTTGCAGTGGATTTTAATCTGTGAGCCCTCCAAAGTCCTTTTGAAAGTTAACTTGTTACAATTTTTATTATTGTTTTGTGGGGTTTTTTCACCACTTCAAATTTAGGATTGAGCCAGGCTAGTCTTGTTTTAAATCCACTGCAGTCTTTTAAGCTGGGAAGTAAGGTCTCTTTGAGAAGACTGGTCAGATAGGTGGATTGGAGAATGAACTGACAGGAAGAAAGCCTGAGTATAGTGATCAGTCTAGCCGGTGCATTGGTTCTCCAATTTTAGGAGTAATAAAAGTGTTCTGTGGATCCATGTTAATGAGAACCTAACTCTTTTGGGTTCTCAGTAATTGACTTAAAATTATTTTTAATATGTCATTACTTAAATATTGACAAATATAAAAATAGGCATAAACTCAGTGTGCTTTAACAATTTAAATAAAGCTATAAAACAGATAAAAATAAAATTAACATTTACTTAATGTGCCTCCTGATGCTGTATTTAATAATAGATTTAGCTCCAGATCCAGGTATACATTTTGACCTCAGTGATACTATAATGCAGAGAATCCGTGTTGTATAACTAGGCTGAACAAAATGGTACTAGTAACTTCAGGGATTTGTGATCAAACTCAGGATCATCGGACTCAATATTGAGTGACAACTCTGATAGGGAAAAACTCTGGAATTCCAGTTTTCATAGGGTGTCTACTCGATAACTTTGTAAAGTTGTCTTGCTCACATAAAGATAAGGCTAAGATTGAAATCCGCATAACATGGATATCTAATCATGGAAATCATGGCCAGAAAAAGTATTCAGTGCATATTTACCACTCTATTTACAGCTAATGAGCAGTTGCAAGTTGGTCCACAAAGATTATCTTCTCATTGTGTATCTGTTCACATCATGAAGATGGTTCTGGGTGTTATGTCACAGGTTCTCACATGCCCAGCTTGCCTGGTCTGTTGTGTGAAATAGTGTTGCACCCTGTGATGACTCAACTGCCCGAAAAATTTTCTCTCTTCAAGTACAACGCACCATGATATTGCTTGGCTTTTATGGAACACAAAAATAAACAAATGTATATATAGGCCTTGACACATATATCAATGATCAATGCACTAGTTACTTATTAGCTGATAATACAGGATATGCTTATGTAAACATTTTTTAGTATACCATAAAAATAAAAACACAAAACTTTAAATATACCCTGCTTTAAGAAATAATGGCCTAGTACACTCCATTGACTATTTTTTAAATGAAACTGGCTTCAACATGGGAATTACATCATATAATTAATGTCTTTTTTATAGTGGACTCTTTTAGAACAAAACCTTACTCCAGACACCTTAAAAAACAAAATGAGTTTTTCTTCCTTCTGTATGCCTGTTCATTCTTTTCTATTTCTCCTTCAATTGACTTATTACTTCATTGAGTAGTGCTGTTCATCACAAATTACACCATGTGTTTATTATGAGCTAACCTTTAAATTGGCTGCCCCTGAGGGAGCCAGATGTCCATCGTGGTCCCTTCATTGGCCACTGTTGGGGGAAAAAAGCCTATTTAGTGCTGCTTTCCTAAGTAAAAAAAAAAACTATGAGCAGGACAGTTTCGGCTAGAAGTGGTGTTGAGCAAGTCAGATACAATGACCTGAGATAGCTGTTTGCACCATAAGAAAATATCACTTCTTTCGGGGTCATGGAAAATGCAAGTGTAAGTTATATTCATGGCCTCCCCTTACTCCTCAACCTTCTGCAGTCTGGCTTGTGCTCCTCTTATTTCACTGAAATTGCTCTCATTAAGGTCTCTAATGACCTCCATATTTCTATATCTGTGAGTTTCTGTCTTTATTTTACTGCATCTTTCTACCACATGTGATATTATTGCTTATTCTATTTTTCAAAATATCTACTCCCTGGGATTTCATAACCTGTACTCTAATGGTTCTTTCTGTACCTCTCTGAATATTTGCTGTCCATTTTCTTTCAGAGATGCCTCCTCCTATGCTCATCTGTTAAATATCAGTGTTTCCCAGGATTTGATCATCAGCCCACTGTTCTGCTCACTCTATACTTTTCCTGGGTGATGACTCCAGGTATCATCTATGTGATGAGTCTCCCAAATCGTTCTTACTCTTTCCAGGCCTCTCTCCTGAACCTTAGTCTTGTAATATTTTTGACGGCCTGCTGGACAGCTCCGCCTGGATATTTCAAAGGCATCTTCAACTTGACAAATCTCAGACCGAACTCATCATCATCTCCTCGAATGCAACTCTTCCTTGGGTATACCCTATCTTAGTTGATGGAACCACCATTCTCCCAAACACACAGGCTGGAAATTTGGGAGTTACGTTGGACTCCTTCTCTATCCCTCATGTCCAATTAACCCCTAATTCTTGTCCTCTTTAAGTTCATCTACTACATGATCACCAAATTGAACTATCTTGCCGTTTCACTCCCTATTGTACATCTCATGTCCAAGAGCCTTGAAATGTCATACAAGAGGATTCTGTGTTCTGGCCGTAGTCCCTTGCTTTTGATCAACACTGACTTGCCTACAGTCCTAACACATTTTTCCCCCTCATCTCTTCTCTCCTTTTCCTGGAATATACTTTTTCTTCAGGCTAACTCACCCTTACCCTTTAAGAATAAGCTATAACGTTGCCTCCTCTAGAAAGCCTTCCCAGAGATGCCTACCCCAAGGCTTGGCTGAGTGTTCTTTTTCTGCGCTCCTGAAGAGTAGACCCCTAATCATAGCACTCGCTGTAACTGTGTTCTCATTGTCTTTGTATGCCATCCCCATTTGAGTGAGAACATCTCGAGGCAAAGGGCTGAGGCATTTCCTTTTTGTGTCATGGGATACAATATAATCTAAGTTCTCAAACTGACTCGCCGAGAACTGTATAGCAGAGTACAGAAGAAGTCTTGACATATCTCTATTAGACTAATTTTTAAATCAAAAGGCCACAATCACTACGTAGTACCTGCCTTGAAAGAAGAGACTGGCTCATTTATCTCTGTTTCCCTCCAGCACTGTGCCAGGCACATAGTCAGTTTTCAAGAAAAAATGGTTGAAATAAATTGCAGGACGGTTTTTGGACAGGGGGCAATATGCCCAACCTGGGACCAGACTCCGCTTATGACAGCAAAGCTCCCCCTCTTCCCAACAAATCGGTCTACTCAGGAAACCAAATTAAAGGTCAGCAGGTTGCCTGGTAAATCTGCTGCCCTAGAAAAAAAAAAATGAGTGACCAGTTTTACTAGATGGATCATTCAACCCAGGCTAGAATCTCTAGAAATAATCTCTTTCTACCCTAAGGGACAAATCTGTCCAGACAACTGGAATCCTAAAACAGAGAAGTAGTAGAAGGCAGTCTGGCAACATTTCTATACCCACTGGATGACAATCAGAAAAATAAATAAATTGTTATAAAAGATTTTCATTCTTCTCAAGGGCATAAAAAATACCTTAGCCCATGATGGCTTGTGAGATAAATAAAAAGTAAGAACCTTGATAAATTCTGACTTCCTCGCTGATCTTTATTAAGTCTTTGTTTTTATAGGCTAGTTTGAAAAAGACTTTTATAAACATCTGTTTTCATCTTATCTCCTTTTCCCAAAAGTGGCTAAAATTGTCATAGTGCCATAATGAAGCTGTCTAGACTTTTAAAAAGTATAATATCTTGATGTTAAAATCTTTGGAATTTGACTCTTATAATATCAAATATAAAAAATGTTAAGCTTTTACTCTATATCAGGTAAAATTCTGGTCCTTTTACATTATTGCCTCATTTAGTCTTTGTAACTATCCTGTTAGGTAAGGTCTTCAATATTATAAGAGAAAATTCAATTTGAAAAAACATAGCTTTTAAGGGACAGAACAAAGTCGTGAACCCATTATATAGGGCCATACACTGAGAACTTTGACTTATCTGTAGCACTAAATTGTGAATATCCCTTATAAATAGAAACAGCTTTTCTCTTGAGGCTTGTGGATTGATTCGTGCGTGTGTATGTGCGTACACATGCTTCCCCACCTACCGAAAGATTAACACGGGCCAGGTACTAGATTATCTCATTGACTCCTGTTAATGCCTTACAGTTTAAATACTATGATTATCCTCATTTTGCAAATGAGGAAATTGGTGTTTAGAAAGGCTCATTTTGCAAATGTGTAGATGTGAGGGGGGCCTAATTATTAAATAGTTAGAAAAAATATGTCCAGTAGTCTAGGTTAATAAGTTCAAAGACTACACATATCAGTTAGCTTTCCTTCACGCCACTGTCCTATGTTGCACCGGTATCAGTGGTGGTAAGAAAGAAGGATTAATGCTTGGAGCCGAGACTCCCCTCGCCACCCTACACACTGGCTCTTGCACTATGCAGGAAAAATAACCCAGAATGCATGCCTTACTGAAAATGGGTCAGTATCATTTACCATCGGAGGACAGACTTTTCTTCTATTTGAATTTGTCATTTGTAGGCAACATGTTGCAAAGCAATTTTGAGATTTCATGTTTTTTTTTTTTTTTTTTTTTTTTTTTTTTTTGAGACAGAGTCTCACTCTCTTGCCTGGAGTGAGTGTCGTGGCGTCAGCCTAGCTCACAGCAACCTCAAACTCCTGGACTCAAGCAATCCTACTGTCTCAGCCTCCCAAGTAGCTGGGACTACAGGCATGTGCCACCATGCCCGGCTAATTTTTT
>CAUYSK010069341.1:0-15706 GCA_963575035.1 Avahi laniger
GCAGCTCTAGCTAACAAGTCAAAGCAAAGAGATGACTATGTGACTCAGCTTGAGGAACGGCCTCCTTGGTCACTAGGCACTCTTAGGGGTGCGTGCTGTCTCTTCGGTGCAAAATAGCCCCACTGTGGAGATTCAACAGTAAGGCTCCTGCAATCGTGGATTTCAGATATACACTCACACACATACACACTCATAGAAAGAGAATAAAATGGAGGAAGAAGGGAAAGAGAAGGAAAGAAGGGAAATGTGTATATATATACATGTACATATACATATATATACATATATGTACCCATACACAAACGCAGGAAAAAAAATAAATAAAAGTAAAAAATAAAAAATAGAATAAAATAAAAAAAGAATAAGAATTAAGAGAAATATGTGTATAGAAAGAAAGAAAAAAGAAAAGAAAAAGGAGGGAAATAGAAAAAAAAAACACCAAAAGAGACCCCTTTACTCCGCCTGGGGGCAGAGGCAGGCCCTTTAGCACAGTGTCTTAGGGCGGAGGTGGAGTCACTGGCAGAGGCGGATCACTGCTCTACATACCGTCTCTCTGGCGACTGAATGGAACAGGGCCGCCGAAGTCTGCCTGGAAACTCGACCGAAGTGTTGCTCTTACTCTCTTTTCCACCCTACCAGAGGCGGGGCTTGATTCCGCGGTTGGGACAGACTGTCTGCAGATTCGGGGGAAAAAGGGGAAAAAAAAAAAAAAACTGCGGATGCGCGCGCGCGCTGTTCTCTTCGCGGGGCTCAACCAGCTCTTCCGCAGTGGCAGCAGCTGTTACCACCGTCTGGTAGTCCGCACTGAAGCTCCCAGAGCCGCCGCGGTATCCGCGGTCCTCCGCGGGAGGATTCTATGTTGTGTCCCTCCAAGTGCCCACCGAACTTTCGGTGGTTTCTGCGGAAAGAGCCTCTTTTTTTGAGTTCCCCTCTTGCGATCTAGTCCTGGCGCTCTCCTGTGGCGAGAAGCTGCCTCCAAACTCTCCCCTGTGGGCTCGCAGCGTCCGATCTGCGGGGCGCCCGCTCCGAACAGCCCCTCCCCTCCGCTGCTGCCCCAGCGCCGCGCTCCGGCGCGCGCGTTTAAAATGGACCCGCTCCTGTCTCGGCTCCCCACCGCTCGGCAGTCTGTGCTACTGCTTTGCTCCGACTTCTGGCACTTCCCTGCCTGCGTGGGAGTGAGGTTTGGTGAAGGAAGAGTCGTCTTCCTGTGAGTCAGATCTCTCTGCCCGGGCCAGCCCGCCACTGGCGCGGCTGACCTGTGCTGCACTTCCTTTTTTCCCCTCCCTCAGGGTGGTTTTACAGTTCTCCTTACTTTATCAGCGGCGCTGCTTGTCCCTCGCTGCTTCTTTGCAGTTTCGCAAAGCCGATCCTGTGGGAGAGCGCCTCACTCGCGTGTGGGTGTCTGTGTTCTTCACCTTCCGCTGTGGGAGCAGAGAGCCAGGAGGTCTCCCCTAATCCGCCATTTTTCTCCGCCTGGTTACTAGTTTTTAATCTGTCAACTAACCTTACCTACATGAAAGTCATGAAGTTGTTCTCTTATGCTTTATGGTCTTGGTATTTATGTGTAGGTCTGTGATATAGGGTGTATGGTCAAGGATCACTTTTTCCCCATGGAGAAATCTAGTTGTTCCATGACCATTTGTTAAAAACATTTTTGTCTTCCCATTAAAATAACTTGGTGCACTGACTGAAAATGCATTGATCCTCTGGGTTTCTTCCTGTGCTCTGTATTTTGTTACACTGACCTATTTTTCTATCCTTACAACAATACTGCAGTGTCTTTATTACTATAGCTTTACAGTAAATCTTGAAATCAGGTATGTAATTCCTCCAATTTCCTTCTGCTTTTTCAAAATCACATTGGCTATTCTAGGTTTTTTGCATTTTTAAATAAGCAGGGATTATGTTGGATCTATGGATAAATTGAGAGAATGGACATCTTAATAATGTTGAGTCTTCCTATTCATGATTATTTTTTTATCTCTCTTTGTGCTTTCTAGACTGTAGAAGATATTTTTCTGCTCTCCAGGATGGCTTCAAGCTTTTAGGGTAATACAGAGTTCTCTTTGATCTCCATTCTTGCCTTAAGCTTTATGTAACTCAGTAGATCTCTTTCCACCATTTGACCTTACCTTTTAGTAAGATTACCTTATCTATTATATTGATAATACAGTGAAAGATTTTGAGGAGAGATAAAGAAATCAATTTGGAGGGTACTGTAATAATTCAAGTAAGAAATAACATCTGTTGTCTTGAACTAATATGGTACCATTAGAAATAATGATAAATGATTGGAGCCTACATATATTTTGAAGTGGAATTCAAAAAAAAATTCCTAAAAATTTAGATGTGATATGTGAGTGAGAAGGTGAAGTCAAGAATGACTTAATAATGTTTTTGGTCTGAGTTACTTGAAGATCTGCAATGATGAAGTTGTCATTATCTGAAATGAGGAAATATGCAAAAACCCTTCATTTCACGGGATATCAGGACGTTTGTTTGGGGCATGTTAAGTTTAAGTGGTCTACTAGATATCCAAGTAATGATATTGAGTGTGCAATTTAATATATGGGCCTAGAGTTCAGAAGAGAACACTGGAGGTACATATTTGGGAATCAGAAACATTTGGATGGTATTTTAAAATCAAAACATTTGATGAGATTGTCTAGGAAGGAGTGGGTGAAAATACCTGATTAGAGTGTGTTCAAGTGAGAATGGGGGGGAAGAGATTGGGCACACATTATGTATATTACTTTCAAATTGTTTTGATGTAAATACAAAGGAATACATCTGTAAACAGCATAAAATAAACTTCAAAAGAGTTTATTTTTATTTTGGAGAAATAGCCTATTTTTTATGCTGATTAAAGTGATTCATTAGAGAAAGTAAAATTGTTGATATCAGAAAGACAGAAGACAATTGCTGGAGTGATGTCTCTAATTTGGCACAGACTTTATCGGCACAGATGTGGGTAGGTGGGTAAATGTGAATGGTGGGAACCTTTAGAAATTCTTTTCTAATTCTTCAACATCCCTGATGAAATAGGAAGCACAATTGTATTGAGAGTGAGGATTGGAAAGTAGATGTTGGAAGTATGAAGAGATGGAAAAAAGTTTGAAATAAAAATATGGGAGAATACAGTGGAAAAAATAGTAATAGGATTACTTGAAAGCATTAAAGCTTTGTCTAAAATTGATGATTGTAATTTTAAAGTGATAACCAACCACCAATGAAATTGTGTGTTTGTACTTTTCAATGTTCATTTTAGGCATGGAATATGCAAATAGTTGGGTTTAGGCCAGTATGATAAAGAGAATGAGGGGTAAAGGAGTGGTATAGACAGTGAAATGATTATAATAATTGTTCTATATTTTGATATATTAGTGTTTTAGAATTTTAAAAGTCACCATATAATCTGATTTTTGAAATAGTGTAGAGTGATTTAATTTAGTGTTGATCACATAAGAGACTACTTGAATATTGTTTATCATCAATATCAGGGTGATAGTCAAAGTCCGTAATACACATCCAATGCCCTTCATGATATAATTCCAGCCTTGAATCAAATGGCTCCCCTTTCACTCTAAATTATGACTATGATAAACTTGTTGCATTTTATGAACATAACATGGTCTTGAACAATTTAAGGCCTATATGTAGGTGCCTATGCCTTTCCTCAGTTCTTCAATTGGCTTACTACCACTGTTCCTTTTAAAACTTCCATTAAGTCACCTACTCTGAGGGCCTTTCCTGATCACCTTTTTCTGAACTCTTCCTGAGCTCTTCCTCTGTTCCATTTACTCTTAGTGCAAAAAGAAAAAGTGGATTACAGTGGAAAGAACAGGTGTCTTAAGCCAGAGAGGTGAATTCCAGAGAGTATGTTCCAGAATTCTCTAGAGATATAAACACACAAAAAATCAAAAACAAAATCATCCAAATAGTGGAAATTCTCCCACTGAATCTTGAGTATTTTTCTGTGGATTAACACTCATGTGATAATTCATGAGGTGCTTATAAGAATTCACACTGGTAATATGCCTATGCAAGCATACATCTACATTCTCTTGTATAACCATGAGAGTCTGATTAAGAATTTAAGTCTTTTTAATGAATATTTTTAGATGAAGCATATTATATACACAGTATTAATACAATTGCTAAGCTCAATTAATGTTCAGAACACAAAGACACCTGTGTAATCACTGCTAAGGTAAAGAAATAAAGCACTACCAGAAGCCTATAAGACACCTTCAGTGTTCTCCAGTCTTCTCCAAAAGCCACTGTCCTGCTGGTAGTTAACACAATAGACTAGTTTTGCCTGCTCTTGAATAGATAAACAGATAGATAGATGATAGATAGATAGATAGATAGATAGACAGAAGAAGAAGGAAAGAGTAAATACAGTACAATATTTACTCTTTATGTCTAGCTTTCTTTGCTCTCTCATATTTCTAAGGTCCAACCATATTTTTAAAGGTAGTAGCATGTATTCATTTATTTTATTAATGTATTTTTCATTGCCATATAATGTACCATTGTTAGCTAGATCACAACACATTTCTTTATTTGGATTGTATGCAGTTTGGGGCTATTATAATAATATTTTTATGTAAATTTTATGTAAATTATTGGTGATATACAAGTGCTTACATTTCTATTGATTATAAACCTAGGAAAAAAATTACAAGATGACAGGATAATTTTTGGAGACACTAACAAAGAGTTTTCCAAAGTGGTTATAATAATTTAGATGCTTTCCAACAGCACATAAAAGTTCTACTTGCTCTATATTATTGGTAACAGTTGATATTTACTTTTTTCTTTAATTTTAACTCTTCTGATTACGGTATAATTGTATGCTTTTATAGTTTTAATTTGCATTTTCTGGGTAACAAATTATGTTGAACAGCTTTCCATATCTTTATTTTCAATCCAGTCATTATCTTTTGTAAAATGCCTGCTCGATTCACTTGTCTATTTTTCTATTGAGTTTAATTGCTTTTATTAATTTGTAAGAGTTCTTTATATATTCTGCCAATGAATCTCTTGTCATGTATATGTGTTGCAAATATAATTTCCAGTAGTACACCTTACCTTTTTGTACTATTATTGCTAACTTCTGATAACATTTAATGTATGAATATTATCTTTTACATGTGCTTTTTAATCTTGATAAAAAAATTTTACATACTTAAGGTCACAAAAATAATTTAAAATAATTTTCTATTTTTCCTAGAAGACTTATTATGTTACTTTTTTTGTTTTTGCATTGTGAATCTTATGGAATTGATATTTATGCATGATCTTGTATAAGGATCAATGCTTATTCTTTCCTCGTGTATATATCAAATTGACCCAGGACTGTTCATTGAAAAAACAGTAATGCTCCTATTGATTTTCACTTTGTTGTAAGTCAAGTGACAGTGTATGTGTGTCTGTGTGTGCATATGGTGTATTTTCTTGTTTCTCTTTTCTATTTATTTGTCTATTTATGTAAGTTTGAGCCAAATGCACACTATCTTAGTTACACTAGCTTTAAAATGTTTTCAGACATAATCATGTAAATTTCCAATATTCTTATTTCAATAGTCTCCACCATTCTTGTCATTTTGCATTTCCATATAAATTGTAGAATCCGCTTGTTAATTTCATGGCCACTTTTCCAGTTTTATTGTCATATATAATCGACAAATAAAAATTGCATATATTTAAGGTGTGCTAGTAGATCAATTTGAGGGAGAAATCACATTTTCACAAAATTGATCTTCTACATTACTAACATTTTATATATATATATATATGTGTGTGTGTGTATACATGTATGTGTGTGTGTGTGTGTGTGTTTATTTAGGTCTTTTAAAGTGCTCTCTTAGTAGCAGTTCATTGTTTTCTGTGTAGAAGTCAGTTATAATTTTTGTTAGATTTATTTACAGATACCTAATTATTTTATGTTATTTTAAAAAGCATTTTAGTTTTATTTAAAATTTTTATTTTTTTTGTTTTCAGCATATACAAATAGCATTGGTGTTTTAACTTTCTTTAAAAATTTTTTAAATTTATTTATTTATTTATTTTAATTGACAAATAATAATTGTACATATTTATGGGGTGTATAGTCATGTTTCAATACAATAATGTATAGTGATCAAACCAATGTAATTAGCATATCCATCATCCTTAACATTTATCATTTCTTTGTATTGGGAGTATTCAGTATCCTCCTTGTAGGTATTTCAAACTATTTTTATATTAATCTTGTATCTGACAACTTAGCAACCTTTACTTTTTAACTCAAATAGTTTGTTGATTCATTTGGCTCTTCAATGTACATAATTATGCCTTCTGATAATAATGACATCTTTATTAATTCCATTGCATTACTAAATATTTTATTTCTTTATTTATTTCATATCAGAATATTACAGGGGTACAGATACGTTGATTACATATGTTACCTTCGCACTGCCCGAGTCAGAGTTACAAGCATTGGAGTCCAGGACACCACCAGCAGGAACTGAACAGCTGAGAGAGAGGTGAGTAAATATTTTATTTCTTTTTCTCATATTGTACTGTCCAGAATTACAAATAGAACTGGCAAATGCAGGTATCTTTTTCTCGTTCCTAATAGCAGGAGAAAACACTTTGAATATTTTACTGTTATAGATAAGGGTTTCTCTAGGAATTTTATATACATTTTAATAACTTAAAGATATTCCCTCTTATTTGCAGTTTGCCAAGAGTATTTTCTAGAAATGAATGTAGAATTCAAACAAGCACTTTTTATGCATAAATTTAGATGATCATATAATTTTTCTCCTTTATTATGTTAATGTCATGATTTCCATTGACTTTCAAATATGAAAACAACTGTACTTCCTAGAATAATTTATTTTTTCAAATATATTTTATCCATCTTTTACAACACTGCACTTCATATGTTATAGTTTTTTAATTTCAGAATATTATGGGATATTTGCATCTATGTTCTTAAGGGAGATTGTCCTACAATTTTCCTTTTTTTGTCATATGCTTGTAAAATGTTGTAATAAAGTAAAGCTGCCTTCATTAAATGAATTGGAAAGTATTTTTTTTCTATTCTCTGGAAGAATGTATATAATATTAGTGTTATTAAAATTATCTTGGCAAAAGTACAGAAAATTTACTGCACTAGTTTTGGTTCATTGTACTTGTCTAGGAATGCATTTGTCAATATAAAAATTCAAATTTATTTTTATAAATTTGTCAGTAATTCAGTGTATTTTTTTTAATTTTCTAATACATGTGTTCTTAAGATGTTAAGAGTAGAAAGAGGTCTGGAGGATGGACATGATTGAAGCTCTGACTTGGGTGGGGCAATGGCAATACATGTAACCTAAACATTTGTACCCCCATAATATGCTGGAGAAAAAAAAAAGAGTAGAAAGAAGAACATCTACAATAAACAAAACAGATTATCAATTGTCACTTTAGTTGAGGGAAACTATGTGACAGTTGATGCTCATTGGCTGAGAGATCTCTCTCTGTGTAGTAATAATACATTACAACTATTCAAGAAATGCCTATAACAAAATGAATGATGAAGAATCATTAAAGAACTTGAGATGGGAGAAATAAGGACAGACCCATATTTTGGGAATATTAATCTAGCCCCTTTAGGAAAGGTGGATAATCAGGGAGAGAGTAAAAGAGATACATAAACATGTGGCTGTCCAATTTTACCAGCATCATTTATTGAATAAAGATTCTTTCCCAGTTGTAGGTTTTTGTCTGCTTTGTCAAAGAATAGATGACTATATGAGGATGGTTTTATATCTGAGTTATCTGTTTTGTTCCATTGGTCTATGTCTCTGTTCTTGTGCCAGTCCCATGCTGTTTTAGTTATTATAGCCTTGTAGTATAGCTTGAAGTCTGGTAAATTGATGCCCCCCAATTTGTTCTATTTGCTTAAGATTGCTTTTGCTATACGGGGTCTTCTCTGGTTCCATACAAAGCATAGAATTATTTTTTCTATATCTGCAAAAAATGATGTTGGTATTTTAATAGGCATTGCATTGAATCTGTAGATCACTTTGGGTAGTGTAGACATTTTAACAATGTCAATTCTGTCTCATGTAGACGACTGAAACAAGATCCACATCTTTCATCTCTCACAAAAATCAACTCGTGGTGGATGATAGACTTAAACCTAAGGCATGAAGCTATAAGAATTCCAGAAGAAAATGTTGGAAAAACTCTTATAGCCATTGGCCTAGACAAAGAATTTGTCTAGGCAATCACAGTAACAACAAAAATAAATAAATAGGACCTGATCAAATTAAAAACCTTCTGCATAGACAAATAAACTATCATGAAAGCAAACGGACAACCCATAGAATGGGAGAAAATATTCACATGTTACACATCTGAGAAAGGGCTTATAACTAGAATCTGTATAGAACTCAGGAAAATCCACAAGAAAAAATCAAACAACCCTATAAAAAAGTGGGCAAAGAACATGAACAGAAACTTTTCAAAATAAGATAGACTAATGGCCAACAAACATATGAAATAATGTTGAACATCTCTAAACATCAGGGGAATGCAAATCAAAACCACAATGAGATATTACTTATCTCCGGTTAGAATGGCCTTTATCAAAAAGTTCCTAAACAATAAATATTGGCATGGATGCAGAGAGATAGAAACTTCCATACAGTCCTGGTGGGACTGAAAACTAGAATATTCTCTGTGAAAAGTAATATGGAGATACCTCAAAGAGCTACAGGTAGAACTACCATTTGATCCAATAATCCCTTTACTGGGCGTCTACCCAAAGGAACAAAAGGCAATTCTGTAAAAAAAGATATCTGCACTAGAATGATTATTGCAGCACATTTCAAAATTGAAAAGGTGTGGAAACAACCTAAGTGCCCACCAATCCATGAGTGGATTAATAAAATGTGATATATGTATACCATGGAGTCCTACTCAGCCACAAAAAACAATGGTGATATAGCTCCTTTTGTATTACCCTAGATAGAGCTAGAGCCCATTCTACTAAGTGAAGTGTCCCAAGAATGGAAAAACAAGCACCACATGTACCCACCATCAAATTGGTATTTACTGATCAATACTTAAGTGCTCAACAGTAATAACATTCATTGGGTGTTGGACATCTGGGAGGGGGAGGAGGGGATGAGCATATACACATTTAATGGGTGTGGTGTGCACCATCTGTGTGATGAACACACTTAAAGCTCTGACTCAGGTGGGGCAAAGTCAATATATGTAATCTAATCATTTGTACCCCTGAAATATGCTGAAATAAAAAGAAAAATTTAAAAAAAGAGAGACACATAAACAATTTGGGAAGTTATTCAATTGTTCAAGGGAAGATATAAGTTAGAGTGGCAGTACTAAGAATAGACAGGTGGTAGAACTTAAGAGAACCATGTTGGAGGACACTACAAATCAAAAGTTTGGAAGCAGGGCAGGAAATGTATGACAATATTTTTTCAGCTTGTTGTTGGATTAATCTGGCTAGTTTCTTTTTTTTCTAAAATTTTAGAGCAAGCACCTAAGTAAAAGGGATTCTTTAATTAACACAGAATGTGATGTGTAGTATAATCAGAAATCCATTGAATAATTTAAAATAAATGGACTTGATACTCTTTCTGAAAATATTCACTTTTCCTGCCTGAAATATGTAGTCAGGCATGATAAAATTATCTATTAATGTTGTGACTACATTTCCTGAATGACTTATCCATATGAGTCATGTTTGTGTCTCTACAATGTTAAAAATAATGGATTGATATGAACAGTTTTGTTGCACAACAAATTACTTGGTAGAATAATAATAGTTAAATAAGTTTAGGCAACTCTGAACCAATGTCATCTGCATTCATTAATTAGCTTTGTAATTTTACATGAAAACTTTATATTTGTATCTAAAATATTTAGAAAATCACATTAAAATCAGCCATGAAAACAATATCTGAATAATCTGTAGCCCCTCTATTATTCTCTATACCCATACTCTGACTTATTTTGTTTTATAACGTTCATTACAACTTGACATGATATTCATTCATTCATTCATTTTTTGTTTCTGTTCCTCTAGTGTATTATCTCTATGAGGGCAGTTGATTTGTTTGTATGATATTATTTTACCCAGTATCTCCACGACATAGAACAGTAACTGATGCAAAGTACCTTCAAAATACAGAATGAATAATTGATGAATAAATGAATTTGTAAATTGTGCATCCTATGTTATTATCAAAACTTTCAGGAAGATGAAATGAATCATGCAGACTCCCCAAGGGCTAGGGTTTATTTTATGAAGAGTTATTCTACCATTCATTTTATATTCTTCTTCCAATATGAAGAGAACAAAAGTATCCTACTCATTATCTACTGTCTTGGATATCCCAGAAGCAAATTCTAAAATTTATTTTGACATGGTTGAAATATAAAGAAATCTTAAAATTTTGCAAATCAGTGACAGTTCATTAATTTCTTCCTCCTTCAGCTCCCTTTGTCCTATTACTAACTAAATGCATGATAAATTCAATAAAGAGTAAAAATAACTGACTAAAGTATTGATGGAAACTCACATCTCATTTAAGATTGGGTAATAAGACAACCAATACACATTGTCATGGGCTTTGAATAGTAAAATGAATGGATTTCGAATGAAACTTCTGTTTCATTCAAAATATTGAAGAATTTTACTTGTTTGTGTGTAAACTAACCTATTACCTATTGTACTATTAATATTACACATTTATTCCTAGAAATCATACTTTAATAAAGACAGACATTTGAGATAGTCAAAGAAAGTATATTGGCCTTCTGTTGCTATAACCTGATTCTTGTATTCAACAATGTCCTGCTATGGGGCCCATGGGGAAGCAAAACATATGCTTCTCTCGTCTCTTGGTTAACACATAGATTCGGTTTTCCTTGGTTAGTGTCGTTTTTGTTGTTAAATTTAATTTTTATTCATAAATCAGTCTTCAATGCAACCTCACATTTCCTCTGATTTATAGTGTAATTACTTCTCTCTAACTGGCCTCCTCATTAACAATGATCAACCTTGCTTTTGGCACCTATCTATTTCTATGTGAAGAGATAGTTTTTATTTTTATCTTGAATCATTTGTTGTTTGTTGCAGATCCAAAACAATGACAAAACATTTAATGTTTGTCTAAATCTTGAGTGCAGGATGCCGTGAGCCCTTGGTGAGTGAGCAAGGCATTCAATTTTCATCAAAAGTGTCTCTTGAGAAGGTACCTTGTCCATAACTTTTTTTATTTCATTCAAATGAGTTTCTTTTTCAATTTTTATTGATAGAGTCTCTGTTGCCTCAGTCACCCAGACACAGACTTCTGTGGTTTTTTTCCCTTTCTTTATTTGTTGACTTATTTACTTATTTACAAGTATTTATTGAATACCTTATATCTGACACTATTCTAACAACAGAGGAAACATAATTGCACAAGACAGATGAGGCACCTGCTATGGTTACCTTTGACTTCGCTAATTTCCACCCTCATTCTGGCCCTCATGACTGTACACCTTGACTATTACAATTGTCTATTATTTGTCCTCCTTGCCTCAAGTATTTCTAACTCCTAATTATTTGTATCTGGTGTACATTAGGCATTTTGCAAATATTTGGTTAATTGAATCCAATTAAAACTGTTAACCACATATTGCCATATTCGCCCTTCAGAGATTATAACTCTTTCTTTATTATCTGATATCATATTTTCTAAATCCAGCCTTATTTATCTCTATTCTTCTTAATAGACTTTAACAAAGTGATTAACCTTCTGTTCCATGTATAGTTTTATGCAGCTCTAGCCTTTTTTATATCCAAACACTACACATCATAAAAGCCCAGTAAAGTACTATTATACTTTTTTTGAAGCATTCAGTTCCCCAATTTAGGGTATTTTTGTCCACATCCAACCTCCACAGTATTGCATTCATACCTCTATCATGCCCTGTAATGTAGGTATTTGTGCATAAACCCAAGTCATCTATTAGATTAAATAAGCTTCTTGAGGGCAGCGCTGACATTTTATGCCATTTATATTCCCTGAAGTGACTTTTACTGAAATTTGAAGAATTGTTTGATAATTGAATAAATTGCCTATTAGCATATGAGACATGAATCTTCTCATAAGCTTATTTCTCATAGAATGTTTTTTTCTTTCAACTGGTTGTGTCCAAATCAGAGTTAAGTAGGCAAACTTATTAAATTCTAATCACTTGGTTGAACAAAAGTTGACTTCATAAATCATAATTTAATAGCCTGTCTACTATTTATTTAGGGTTTTGAAGCTGCATAGTAATGTTTGTTTATCCATTCAGTTCAATTATTGAAATTATGTAATCAGTAGTAAAGGTAGTAAACAGCCTGTATCCTTCGGGTCACTAAGCCTTATTCCAGATTTTCTGTGCTGAGATTTCTTGAATAATCACCATATCTAATGCTATTCTCCATGTACAATAATATCAAATACATTATTTTTGTCCATATAAAAGAGGGGGTTCTGGGCATGTGATTTTCCTAATGGGCCTTTGTATTTCAGACTTGCAATCACATTTCAGATCTTTCTATTTTTCTTACCATGAATCCCCTTATTTGCAGAATTTCTAACTCTCCTACATAATATATATGGATTTCTTTATCAGAATCTGAGATTATAAATTTAAGGGATACTTTGTTATTAAATGATAGAAAAGATCATATGGGGAATATAGGATCATAGGATTTAAAAGTAACTATAGGATTTATTTTGTGACCCTAAATTTTCATTAATAACCCTAAGGACAGATATCTTTACATCCTCCCTCTTATACCCCATCTGGGTCCCCTTGCTGTAAATTCACGATAAGGGACTTCTGAGAAAAATTGGTCACTAGGTCACTAGACTGTTTCCTAGAATACTTACATTATCTACTCCTTAGATATAAAATTGGCAAATGCAACTGATTCTAATCAAATAGTTTGAATTCAGGGTAAAATGCTATGTTTAAAATTTAAGTATATGGTTTTTAAGTATATCTACCTCTGAGTGTTTAGAGAACTGGTGACATAATTTTGCCTATGCTTCCCTAATCCTTGAACATCTAGCCATCAGGATGTGCTTAGAAATTATAACCCTTAACACCAGAACATAATCAAAATAATTTGCCTGCCTTTGCTTTCTCTTCCCTTCTCATTCCTATCGAGATGACTACATTCAACCAAATTTGTAAGAAGTTGGGATCTTAGTGGCACAGTGGCATACTTTCTGCTTTAATGTTGGGCAATAAGACAGCCTTTTGCTGCTGCTAATATAAATGTCAATATCTACTAACAGAAATGCTGGCTCTCCTTTGACCAAAGAAGAAAACACCCAGAGTTCTTGATGAGAAAACAAATCCCAGTCCTCTACAATATGTACCATGTACTGGAGGGGTAATAATCTTTGAGCTAGTACTCTTACCTACTTGGTCTTGAAAAAATATAAGCAACAGTTTTAACACTTACTTTATCTTTGTTCTGTGAACCTGTGTTTCTGTATAAAGGTCAAATAGTCAAGGGGAGCAAAAAATAAAACTACTTTACTCTCCCCTTAAATTAAAAAAACTAATCATTTTACAACCAATATAGTTTTTCTAAGTTTATTTTGGGGTATATATCTGGGAGTGAAATTATTGTGTTATATGGTAACTCTATGTGTAACTTTTTGAGAAACTGCCAAACTGTTTTCCACCATGGCTGAATAATTTTACATTCACACCAGCAGTGAAAGAGTATTTCAATTTCTCAGCATTCTCATTAACATTTATTAATGTACATTTTTTATTACAGCCATTCTAGTACATATGAAAGTCTTGATTTGATTTCTTTAATGGCTAATAATGTGGAGCATATTTTCATATGCTTATTGATAATTTCTTCAGAGAAATGTCTATTTAAATGCTTTCCTCATTTTTAATTGGTTACTTTTGTCTTTTTAATGTTGATTTGTAAGAGTTTTTTTAATATATTCTGGATACTAAACCTTTATCAAATATATAATTTGCAAATATTTTCTTTCATTCTGTGTGTTGTCTTTTCATTTACTTGATTTTCTTAGAAACAAACATCTTTTTAATATTTATGATGTCTTATCTATTTATCTCTTGCTGCTTATGCTTTTAGGTCATATCTAATAAGTCATTACCTAATTCATGGTCATGAAGATGCAAGTGGATTTTCAGTTGTCACAGTACTGTTTGTTGAATAGTCTATTTCCCCCACTTAACTATTGTGACATTGTTATCAAAAATCAATTTATTATAAAAGTGAGACTTTATTTCAAGACTCTAAATACCATTTCATTGATTATATATATATATATATGTATATCTGTATCTCTATCTAACTTCCTTATATCAGTACTACAACATCTTGATTACTATAATTTTGTAGTTTTAAAATTAGGAAGTATGAATCCTCCAAATCTGTTCATTTGTTTCAAGATTCTTTTGGCACTTCTCAGTCCATCACATTTTCATATGGATGTTAGGATCAGTTTGTCACTTCCTGAAAAAAATCCAGCTTGAATTTTTTTTTTTTTTAAACAGAGTCTCACTTTGTTGCCCTGGCTAGAGTGAGTGCAGTGGCATCAGCCTAGCTCACAGGAACCTCAGACTCCTGGGCTCAAGTGATCCTACTACCTCAGCCTCCCAAGTAGATGGGACTACAGGCATGTGCCACCATGCCCAGCTAATTTTTTTCTAAATATTTTTAGCTGTCCAATTAATTTCTTTCTATTTTTGATAGAGACGGAGTCTCGCTCTTGCTCAGGCTTGTCTCGAACTCCTGAGCTCAAACAATCCACCCGCCTTGGCCTCCCAGAGTACTAGGATTACAGGCGTGAGCCACCGCGCCCAGCCCCAGCTTGAATTTTGATAAGAGTTATGTTAAATCTGTGTATCAGTTGGAGGAGTATTGATATCTGTACAACATTAAATCTTCTGATTCATAAACATGAGATATCTATTTGTTTATATCTTTAATTTCTTTCAATGATATTGTGCAACCTTCAGTGTGCAAGTCTTATACTTCATTTTTTAATTTTATTTTTAATTATTTTATTCTACTTTATGATGTGGGATTATTTCTTAATTTCATTTTTGATTGTTGTCTATAAGTGCATAAAAATACAATTGATTTTTCTATATTAACCTTGTTTTCTGCAACCTTGCTAAACTTCTTTATTAGCTTTAATTTTCAGGGGGTATTTCTAAGTATTTTCTGTATACAAGTTCATGTCATATACAAATAAAGATATTTGTAATTATTCCATTACAATATGGAGGCCTAGTCTTTCTTTTTTTTTGTGTGTGTGTGTTCCAAAAAACCTTTATTTACAAAAACAGGCAGCAGACTAGATTTGGGCTTCACCCATAGTTTGCCAGCCTCTGATTTGTACCTATTTCTCTTCCTTCCTTCCTTCCTTCCTTCCTTCCTTCCTTCCTTCCTTCCTCCCTCCCTCCCTCCCTCCCTCCCTCCCTCTTCTCTTCCTTCTTTCCCCTCCTTTCTTTTTTCTTTTTTTTTTTTTTTATTTCAGCATAATATTAGGGTACAGATGTTTAGGTTACGTGTGTTGCCCTTGCCCCCCCCTCCCCCCTCAGTCCAGGTTTCAAATATGTCCATCCCATTGCGTGGTGCACATTG